>CAUYON010074601.1:0-41455 GCA_963573935.1 Arctocebus calabarensis | reverse complement strand
TCCCCTTCCCTCCCTCTCCCCTTTCCCCATCTTCCTGTGCAATAAATGGGTTGTAGCCTTTGGAAGTTTTAAAGAGAATTATAAAAGGATGGAGGTGAATTACCAAATGCCACAAAAAGTAAGTGTTTTTCTTACTACTAGAATTGTGTATATCTTCCATGTACTTCCCACCTCTGATATAGGAAAAAAAGGTTTTGGAGCAAAATCATTGAATGTTGGAGCTGGGAGAGACCCTCAGAACAATTCATCCCTGGACCAGCCTCAGTTGGCAAATGAGGAGACTAACGCTCGTAATAGCACTGGAACAGTGACAGCGATCAAGGAAGCAAAAGCTAATATTTGAGCACTTATTATTAGCTAAACACTTTGCCTACATTATCTCATAAGCTTCAAAACAGCCATTGGAGTTGAATACTATTATAAGTCACACTTTTTTAAATTTGAAGTTAATGTGAGGGTTACAAATGGCTAGGTTACAACATTTGCATTTGTTAGGTAGAGTCCCTCTTGTAGTTGTGTCCCGCACCCAAAAGGTGTGTGAACACCCTTACATTGTACCCACCAATCCCCTCCCGTCCTCCCCTCTCCCACCTCTGTCACTTCCCTCTCTCCTCAACTTGAATTAAGTTTTTCTCTTATGTGGATATGTATTAGATCATCTACTGGCTTCATATTTGCATTAAGTACATTGGACATTTGCATTGGGTATTTTCCATTCTTGTGATACTTTACTAAGAAAAATGTGTTTCAGCTCCGCCCAGGTTAATACAAAACATGTAGTCTCCATCTTTTTATGGCAGAATAGTATTCCATGGTGTACATACACCACAACTTGTGGATCCATTCCAGGGTTAGTGTGCTTTAGATTGCTTCCACATTTTCACAATTATAAATTGAGTTGCGATAAATAATCTAGTGGAAATGTGCTTGCGATAAAGTGATTTTTTTTCTTCTGGATGGATGTCTAGTAATGGGATTGTAGAATCAAAGGAGAGGTCTAATTTGAGTTCTTTGAGGATTCTCCATATTTCTTTCTAAAGGTGCTATATTGGTTTTTAGTCACACTGTCAGTGTAAAAGTGTTCCCTTCTCTCTACATCCGTGCCAGCACCTGCAACTTTGGGACTTTGTGATGTGGGCCATTCTCACTGGAGTTAGGTGATATCCCAGGTTGGTTTTGATTTGCATTTTTCTTATCTCTAATAAAACAAATGAAAGCATACACTGGGGAAAAGAATCCCAATTCAATAAATGGTGCTGGGAGAACTGGATAACCACATGTAAAAGATTGAAACTGGGCCCACACCATTCACTACTTACAAAAATTGATTCAAGGAGGAATAAAAGATTTAAATCTAAGGTATGAAATGATAAAAATCCTAAAAGAAAGTGTGGCAAAAACTCTTGAGGATGTCATCCTGGGGAAAGATTTTAGAACACATCAGTGGCAATCACAACAACAATGAAAATAAACAAATGGGACTTAATTAAACTGAAAAGCTTCTACACAGCTGAGGACACAACAGTTAAAGCAAATAGGCAACCTTCAGAATGGGAAAATACATTTGCATGTGACGAAATCTGACAAAGGGTTGAGAACTAGAATCTGTAGAGAACTCAAGTTAATCAACAAAAAAGAGCAAACATCCCATGTCCCACTGGGCAAGAGGCATGAATAGAACCTTCTCCGAGGAAGACAGACAAACGGCTAACAAACATATGAAAGAATGCTCATCATCCATTTTAAAGATGGGAAAATGAGACATAAGGAGGTCACACAGCCGGTTCTTCATTGGCAGAACCAGGGCTCCAACTCTAGATTGGCTGCACTTCCAACCTGTGAGTGCGACTGCCAGCTTCCTGCTGGTCCCCAGACTATCAGGCGATAACGCCCTTCTTTCGTCCTCAGAAATGAGCTAAAGGTGTATGATTCTAGGCTTCATTACAGGAGGTCTGTGAGCTTAGCAGTGTTTTCATGTTGATATTGTGATGTTATTTGCTTTTGTACTCACATTTTCTCACACATACACAGTGAAGCTTTCCATAGCCTACTTGATATGTGAGATCATAATAGACGGAGTACAGAAATCAGTCTGAATATCCAGCCCTCTCTAGTAAGCCAGACATTAAAGAGATGTGGGAGGAAAAAAAAAAGGCAGAACAATGCCATACTTCCAATTGCCTTTGTTTTGAAAGATGTAATTTTTTCATTAAAATGATATTTATGTTAATAAATAATGAGTTTACCTGTGTTGTTCTTAAGTGAATTGAAATATTTTAATTTCTAACACAGTAAATATCAACAGAGACAGCACTCATAAACAAAAGCTCTTTGCAGTCCTCAAGTAGGGGTGGGTCTTGTGAATAAAAAGTTTCAGAACCATTGTTTTGGAATATGCGCTTCTAGCCTTAGCTCCACTGGTATCTGGAGTCTCCTTCCCCCTGGCACCAACTTATACCAATAAGACACCAGGGCTTTTGAGTATTGAGTACATTAGATACTCTTTTTTCATTCTTGTGATACTTTACTAAGAAGAATGTGCTTCAGCTCCATCAAGGTAAATACAGACAACTTGAACCTTACCTTAGAAACACAAACAATGTAACCTAACCATTTGTACCCTCATATTAATCTGAAATTTAAATACCAGGGCTTCAGTACTCCTGGTGTCAAAGAATAAGGAGAGGACAAAGAGCACAAAGAAATCCAGACGGGGCTTGGGGCCTGTGGTTCAATGGACTAATGCGTCAGGCACGTACACCTGAGCTGGCGGGTTCGAATCCAGCCTGGGCCCACCAAACAACAATGACGGCTGCAACAAAAAAATGGCCAGGCATTGTGGTGGGCGCCTGTAGTCCCAGCTACTTGGGAGGCGGAGGCAGGAGAGTCGCTTGAGCCCAGGAATTGGAGGTTGCTGTGAGCTGTGATGCCACAGCACTCTATCCAGGGGGGCAGCTTGAGGCTCTGTCTAAAAAATAATAATAATAAGATAATAATAAATAAAGAAATCTAGATGGGTATCTGCAGTGCCGCAGCCACCCCACACCCTTGCATGGGTAGGGCCTTCCTTGTGTGTGTGATGTTGGTACTTCCAGAACTCCTCAGAACTCCCAACCTTTATCCGGCAAGATCCTCAAGAGCAAGAGCTGCACGGTTTTTTTCACAGATCTTTGGGTTTTCTCCAGTATCAGTGATTAATAGAGTAAATACTCCTCACAGTGTTAGCTCTCCGAGGCAATGAATGAAGTCAGCATCATATAGAGACAGAGAGTACTGGCCAAGGCTGCCTCCTCCCGCACTCACTTCGAAAGTCCCACTGCACTGGCATACGGCACCTTCCTCAGATCAAATGTCCTGCCTGTCTCAATGACTTCTGATTTGGTGAAAAGAAAAAAGGTGTGATTTTAAGTCAGACACACTCCCCTTTCCCCTGTGTACTGAGCTCGACATTGTCAAGGGCAGGAACTGAGTTCCCTGATGCAGGTCAGACTACACTCGAATAGTACAATCTGGAGCTTCTTTCTATCACTGAAGGAGATGACTCGGGAATTGGTCAACCAGTGGCTACACGCATGGAGTTAGGCCTCTTACACCCTCATGCCTGCTTAGGGAGTCTCATTTGTATACATTAGTCTTTAGGGGATAAAATCACCAAGTCTGTAGCCCCTCCTTAATTATTTTTCCAGTCCCTTTTACAATTCACTCTGTGACAAAATAATGTGGGCAGGTATCCTCAGAAGGTGGATTATAATAGGAACAATATTGAGTGACATTGTGTGCCAGGCCACGTGTTAAGTGTTTTACATGTATTGTCTCATTTACTCATATTAATCTTACAAATTTGCCACAACTAGTATTCCCATTTTGCACACAGGAAACTAAAGCATAGCGAGTGAAACAATTTGCTCAATTTTTACTGTCTGGCTAGTGATAGGCCAGGAAGACTTCAACCCACTGAAGAATAGGCACCCACAAAAAAGGGAGTGATTCTAATGCTTGTCATTAGAGGGGGGAAGAGGAAGAATTAAGATGGCATCGACCTTGAAAAGCAACTCTACTGAATGATGACCATGATTCCTGGAAATTTCATGAAAAGCATTACTGATAAATCTCCAATTGCATTTTCTCCTTAGTGGATTTTTGTGTATTTCTGCCCATTTTTTATTAGTACTGCTACATATTTCTTGATTAGAACAGCACCAGATACTGTAATAGCATTTTAAGTTCCACCCAATGCTCCTTTCTTGGCCTTAATTCAATGGAAGAATGATTTACTTGCACGCAAAGCATGTGCTCCTGTATATCAATGCCACCCTCACCCGCTTGCTGATAGATTTAGTAGACACTATATATTAGAATAGCAATTATCACATAATGTTGGAACATTAAGCATTTTGCATTTTCTAAATGATACATGAATAATTTGAGCCCTATGTGTCTACAACCCTAATAAATCAAACATTTAATTTTTGAACACTTTTGAAAGCTATAATGGCACCTTTTTGTACTTTAAAACAGCCTATGGACATTCCCTTGGTGTCTTGATTTATCCCTCCCTGGGTATACTACCAATTCCTGATCCCCAAACACTTGGGGAAGCATCTGAAATTTTTAGTAAATTAGACTTATTTTTAAATCACATCCTAAAATCAGAGTACACCCTTGTTGACGCACTTAAGTTATTTATGAACACAAAAAGTGGATCAACTTTCCAGGCAAAAAGAAGAGGTGCTGGAATGGTTGTGTGGTCAGATGAATAAAATTGAATAATGACAATTGGTAATGTGCTTCATTTCATGGATATAATTCCCTAAGTTGTAATTAAAACACAATGAAAATAAATAAAATACAAGCCTTAATATTGCCAACTTTAATAAATGCATGATTCAGTTTGCACTTTTTAATACCAAGGAAAATATTTGGTTTAGTTGCTTCTTTATTGTTTTGCTTTGTTTTGTTTTTTGATAGTCTTATTTTGTCCCCCTCAGTAGAGTGCTGTAGCATCATAGCTCACAGCAACCTCAAACTCTTGGCCTCAAATCATCCTCCTGCCTCAGACTCTCAAGTAGCTGGGGCTATAGGCACCCACCACAACACCTGGCTAGTTTTTAGAGATGAGGTCTTGCTCTTGCTGAGGCTGGTCTTGAACTTCTGAGCTCAGGCAATCCACCCACCTCAGCCTCCCAGAGTACTAGGATTACAGGAGCGAGCCACTGCACCAGGTCTGAGTTTTTAATTGTATCCACTTATTTTTGATACTCAGGTGAGACATACTTCTTTAGATGATGGACTTTTCATTAATGTTGATGCTGCTGTGTCTTTAACTCTTTTCCAAATGATACATATGTCTGCACAAGAACCATTATCAAGAAAGAAAAAGGAAGCTTTGTTCTGATAACTTCTATCTTGTGACCCGATGTCATTAACATGTTTGTTTGACCAAAAAGAAATCATGGAACTCTCCCTTATCCAAACACTGATGCCTCATTAAATATTATATTGTGCCCAAACTCACATCCGGTTGGGCAAAGCAAGGTCATGAATCAGGTGGGACTTCTCTGTTCAGTCAACTCCATTCAATAGAAGAAAAGTTTGAGAAGTTTTTCAACATGGGGAAAGCAATATTATGGAGAAATTAAACTCTCATAAAATGAAAGATTTGAGTTGGTTGGGGGAAAAGTTTAAAACTAGTCACATAGTTTAAAAGAGTAATTCCCACTTTACCACAGAATGATAACACACAGACAATCACAAGTATGTCTTTTAAAAAGGAATTTTAAATATCTTATAAACTTTTCTTCATAAATCTTTAAGTCTGTAAAAGGACACTGTAACAAATATCAAAACAAAAATCATCTGACATCACTACAATCGTCCAAATTTAAATAATTTAAGTTCAGTCTTCATAATGTGGGTAAGGTATGTGTTTAAGACAAGCTGCTTTCAAAATTAACCTGAACAAATAAAGCAAGACACTTTAGTAACTTTAGGACACCATTAACCAGAATAACCTCAATTTAGAGGTAAAATTACTATAAGGAACTAATGGTTTCAGATATTGGTTTAAACGGTTTTAGCTGACACAGAGTGTTACCTAAAACTTTGTGTAACTATGCCCCATCTACCATCAGCTCACCAATTAATGGAAACTCGGAAAGAAACCATCCACATCCCTATGACAAATTGATCACTTTGCCCTGACCACTGAGGAAGCCTTAGACCCCCACACCTGCGATACCTAATTGCCAAACCCACTTAAAATTTGATAAACATTAGATACTACGAGCCAGGAACACTCACTACACACGAAATACTTTGTAAAATGTTAGATGAGGCACAAAGAAACAAGAAGTATGATCTCTTGTCTAAACTATCAACCAAAGAAGCATGAGAAATGTGGGAAAATAGTAGCTAAAATGTAAATATTAGCTCAGGTGACCATGGGACATATCGCACAGCAGCACACTCTTATCAGATCCATGGGATGGAGGGTGCTAGGGTTTGAATGTTTCCCCCAAACTTCACGTGTTGGAAAGTTAATCCCCAGTGCAATAGTGTGGGGGAGGTGGGACCTAATAAGGGGACCCACATTAGGTCTGGGTGAGTTAATGAGTCAGTGGTGAATGGATGTGAAGGGCTAGGGCATTACTGTACATTACTGCAGACTTTATAAACACCATATGCTTAGGCTACACTAAATTTATTTAAACATTTTTTTCTTTAGTAATAAATTAACCTTAGCTTACTTGATGACCAGCCTTGCATATCCATGGTCTGTGGTTAACTGGAACATTATCCTATAACACAAGACTGACTATACATCTTTCCCCACCTGCCCCAGACATGCCAGGTCATTGACAGCAGAACTGCCCAGTGGAGCCCTTCCAAAATTCTTGACTCATAAAAATCATGAATTAAATAAAATTGATGTTTTAAACTCTTACATTGGGGGTTATTCCATGGCAATACAAAACTAAGGCAATGACCAAGGGGTAGTGGTAGGAATGGTAATTACTTCTTTTATCTGTAAAATATAAGCACTAATTTATAACAGGGGAAAAAAAGACAAGATTTCCCCCTTTTAAAAATCAGTTTTATCTGGGTTGGTGGCTCACGCCTATAATCCCAGCCCTTTGGGAGCCCTAATCAGGAGAACTGCTAGAGCCCAGGAATGCGGGGCTGCAGTGAGCTATGATGATACCATGGCTCTTCAGCCTCACAACAGAGTGAGACTCTAACGTGATAAATAAAATTTGGTTTTGTCCAGAATAAAATATTATATCCAGGGTTGTAACAACCGACAAAATCAAATATTCGATGTAAATGTTGAAATGATACAAGTCTAAGTTCAAAGTGATGGAAAAGGCACTCACTGATCTTTCCACTTCAGCTTGATAATAAAGTACTGGGAGTAGCAAGGAAGCCAGGGAGGACAAAAAAGGAATCTCCTGGTCAGAAAAGGCAGGACAGAGGCCAGGCTGTCCCTTTCTTCAATCAATTTAAGTAAAGTGAACAGACGGTCCGTACCATTTGTACCGATCACAGAGAGCAACGGTGCCTGAGGCATCCCCTTGGAAGGGCTTTGACAGCAATGGCAGCACGTCCCAGAGGAGGAGGACTCCAAGAAAATGTTCAGCAGCAACTAGAAAAGAAGCTTCTACTCAAGCCTCTGGAAATCACACGGTTATATTCACTGAAACTTGATATTGGTTACAGATGAATAAGTGGTCTAATTATATTAGGTGTTTCTTAAATCTGCTCTAAATTACAGCTCATTAGAAGGCAACAGGTATTTTGATTAAGACCAGACTTCTAGAGCCTAGTGGCCTAGATTGAAACCCCAGATTTGCCACTCGCTACCTCGGGACTTAGGGCACATTAACTGTCCTGAGCTCTAGAGTTTTGCTGGCAGTTTCGGCAGCAAGTGGTCACAAGTAACTACTGAACACAAGAAGTGTGGCTGCTCCGTCGTGAAATACACACTGAGTTGCAAGAGTTTCAAAGGCTTAGTACAAAAAAGGGATGTAAATGCCTTACTAATATTTTTATATTGATCTCATTATAGAGTTATATTTTATATGTGTTAAATAAAATACTTTAGATACCTAATTTAACCTTTTTTATTTTATTTTTTTAATGTGGATACCAGGAAATTTGAAATTCCATTGTTGTCTCACATTACATTTCTGTAGGACAGGAGACCTTTAAAGGGGTAATAATAAACCCAGCTCTTAGGGTTTCTATAAAGATTAAATGCAATTATCCTATTTAAGCACCCAGAACACCACATTGGCATGTAAAAAGTATCCAGATTCTTTCATTCATTCCTTCAGTTCTTCATCTAGTCATCCATTCATCCTGCAAACGTTAATTGAGCAACTGCTGTATGCCAGGCACTCTTTGAGGAGCTTGGGCACAGCATTGAAAATAGACGAAAATCCAAACAAAATAGTACAGAAAAGCCTCTCTCAGTGGCAGTGCTAACTGTGTATTTAAATTCGGTGTTTATTTATGTAATAAAACGTGCCTGCTCAGTTATTCTACTAAAAGTTGTTCTGACATCTCTTGTTCCTGTTATTATTTCATGGAAATGGAGGCTGCTATCCCTTGTGGTTGATCTTCCCCCTGGAGAGCCCGGCTGTCCGAAACGGGAGGTTATAGGCAGGTACATTCGCCTTGGCAGCGGGAGGCCCAGCTGCAGTGAAGGCTCTAAGGCGCTGACCTCGCAAAGCACAGATGAAGAAGAGATTGCAAAAGCTAGTAAGAATCCAGAAAGGAGAGATCAAAGGAGAAAGAATGGTGAGGAAAGAACTCAAGAAGGAGATGGGACATAAAGTGAGGGCCTGCAGGACACTAGGAACGAAATGGCCGCAGGAGGGGAGCTGCATCTCAGGCCGTCTATGATTTACTAGACAACAGCACTCAGGATGGGCTCGCGCTCCCACGCTGGTATTTCTGGGTCACGGGCATGTGTGTCTGGGAAATTGATTTTTCCTGTCAGATGCTGCTGGCACCTGAAAGACGGCCCACAGCACGACTGGGAAGGCAAACGTCCAAGCCTCACAAAGGCAAACTGTGCCAGCACACAGCCATCCGTCCACGCCATGAACTTGGACCCTCCCATGCGCTCCCGAGTCTTCTGGTCTCCCCAGTTCCTGCAGGCCCCTTTCCCTTGTGTTCCCACGCTTCTGCCAGAGTGAAAAAAAATTCTAGTCACATTACTCCTTGAATTATAATCTTTGCTCACTTTCTATTGCTCTCAGAATAAAGACCAAGACCCCTCGTGAGGCTAACGGGGTCCTCACCTCATGGAACCGTCCCCTTTGCCGCCTGCACTCCAGCCACTCAGACTGCCCAAGTTCTCGGCCTCGCCTTACTTCCTCCAGCCACAGGACGCTGGCCCCTCGCCCCTCTATCCAGGTAGCCATTACCCCTCTCCCCTCTCAGCTCAGTTGTTACCGCTTCTCCAGAAACGCAATTCCCTCCAGCAGACATAGCCGAGCACTGTGTCTACTCCCCCGAGGCTTCTACCTGCATGGAATCCACGTTCATTGGGGGGATTATTTGAGCAGAGGCACATCCTTGCTCCACATCACAGGCTCTGGAGTTAGAGAAAACCCTGTCCTTTTGGCTCACCATTAAATTACCAGCATCTGGCACAGGGACTAGAACTCAGTAGGTACTCAGGCAGTATTTGTTCACTTCATTTATTCCATAAAAATTTTGCATGACAAATAAATGAGTGTGTGCACACAAATGCATACATATATAGCATATGGCACACAGTAGGTGCTGTATAAGTGGTTGCTGACTATGAATTTTGGGTTCCACATAATGGACTTTTAAAGCCAGCCTTGTGCTCTCTGAAATCCAAGGTTTGTACTCCAAGGAAGAGTTCCATGTCTTGGCCATTAATGCTTCAGGTGGAGGATGGTCAACATCAAATACCAAGATAAAAAGCGGTAGGTTCAAGCAACACTGTTCATTAAGATATAACACAAAGCATTTAACTTTAAATATCAGCGATTACTTTTATATTGTAACTATGATATAGGAGGAGAAAAATTGCAGAATTTTGGAACAATAGAGATGAGGAAATGGAGGCTCAGAGATGTGCAATAATTAGAATCATCAATTGGAAGCTGGAAGCTAAATACACGGATGTCCTGTTTCACATCTATGTCTATTAACAACGAGGCATTGCAACTACATCTTACAGAGGAAGCTTGAGAAGATTGAATATTAAAAACAAAAGAAACATTGACATTTCTACAAGGAAGATATACAAATGGCCAATAAGAACAGGAATAGATTTCCAGCCTCATTAGTCATTAGAGAAATGCAAATCAAAACCACAAATGAAATTTTTAAAAAAAAAGTGAAAAATAATGAGTGTTGTCAAGGATATAGAGAAATGAGAATGCTCACATACTGCTCATAGAAATATAAAATTGTACAGCCATTTTGGAAAACTGGCAGCCTCTCAAATAATTCAACATAGAATTACCACATGACCCAGCAATTCTACTCCTAGATATGTACCCAAGAGAAATAAAAACGTATGTCCACAAGAAGCTTGTACACAAATATTTATAGTAGCATTATTCATAACAGCCAAAAGGTATAAGCAATTCAAATGTCTATTAAACAATAAAAAGAATGTGGCATATCCATACAATGGAATATCATGCAGCCATAAAAAGGAATGAAGTTTTGATATGTGCTACAACACAGACAAGCCTTGAAAACATCATGCTAAGTGAAAGAAGACATAAAAGACCACATACTACATGGTTACATCCAGATAAAATATTCAGAACAGCAAAACTATAGAGACAAAAAGACTAACAATTGTTCAGGTCTGGGGAAGAGAAGGGGAGAGAGGGAGAGAGCTAAAGTGGTACAGGGTTTCTGTCTGAAGCAATGAAAAGATTGGTAATAGTTACACACATCTATAAACAAACCAAAAAAAAACAAAAACAAAAACATAAACTTACATTCTAAATGTATGGCTTATATGGTAGATAAATTATGTTTCAAGAAGGCTATTTTTTTTAATGGTTGGGATTCATTGAGGGTACAAAGAATTAGGTCATACTGATTGCCTTTGTTAGGAAAAGTCCCTCTTATAATTGTGTCGGGTCCCCAACAGGTGTGCCATACACTCTAACCCCCATTCCTCTCCCTCTTCCCCCAGCCCCTTGTATTAGTTCATCTACTGCCTTCTTATTAGAACTGAGTACACCAGAGTCTTGCTTCTCCATTCTTGTGATGCTTTACTAAAAACAATGTGTTCCACCTCCATCCAGGTTAATACAAAAGATAGAAAGTCTCCATTTTTTAATCACTGAATAGTATTTCATGGTGTACATATACCACATCTTGTTAACCCATTCTTGGGTTGGGAGGCATTTAGGCCATTTCCACATTTTGGTGATTATAAGTTGAGCTGCTACAAATAGTCTAGTACAAGTGTCTTTATGATAAAAGGATTTTTTTTTCTTCTGGGTAGATCCCTAGTAATGGAATTGCAGGACTAAATAGGGCAGTCTAATTTGAGTTCTTTGAGTATTCTCCATACTCCCTTCCAAAAAGGTTACATTGGGGTGGCGCCTGTAGCTCAGTGGGTAGGGTGCAGCCCCATATACGAAGGGTGGCAGGTTAAAACCAGCCAACTGCAACAAAAAAAATAGCCCGGCATTATGGCGAGCGCCTGTAGTCCCAGCTACTCAGAAGGTTAAGAAAGAATCGCCTAAGCCCAGGAGTTGCAGGTTGCCGTGAGCTGTTACTCCATGGTATTCTACCCAGGGTGATAAAATGAAATTCTGTCTCTAAAAAAAGGGGGGGTTATATTAGTTTGCAGTCCCACCAGCAGTGTAAAAGTGTTCCTTTCTCTCCACATCCATGCCAACAACGGCAACCTTGAGACTTTGTGATGTGGGCCACTCTTATTGGGATTAGGTAATATCTCAGGGTAGTTTTGATTTGCATTTCTCTGATGATTAGGGATAAGAAGCATTTTTTCATATGTTTATTAGCCATTCATCTGTCTTCTTTAGAGAAGGTTCTATTCATGTTTCTTGCCCAGTGATATATGGGATTGTTGGGGGTTTTTTGTTAATTTGAATTTCTGTAGATCCTAGTTATCAAGCTTTTGTCCCATTCATAATATGCAAATACCTTCTCCTATTCTGAAGGTTGTCTATTTGCTTTGGTTGTTATCTCCTTAGCTGTACCGAAGCTATTCAGTTTAATTAAGTCCCATTTGTTTGTGTTGTGTTGCAATTGCCATGGAAGTTGTCTTCATGAAGTCTTTCCCCAGGTCGGTATCTTCAAATGTTTTCCCCACACTTTCTTCAAATATTTTTATTATTCCATGCCTAAGATTTAAATCTTTTATCCATCTTGAATCAATTTTTTGTAAGTGGTGAAAGGTGCAGGTCTAGTTTCAGTCTTTTACATGTGGTTATCCAGTTCTCCCAACATGATTTATTGAATAGGGATTCTTTTCTCCAGCATATGTTCTTGCTTGGTTTATCAAAGATCAGGTAGCTGGAAGATGTTATTTTCATTTAAAAAAATTTTTTTATCAACTAATAATAAGACAAGAAGGCTAGAGTGCTTCGTCATGTGATAAGTGTTTGTTTTTAACAATAAATAATAAATGTTTAATCACTCATTGTTCACACCCACTTCTCTGTTGACTGTTATTTCAGTGGTACTTGAGCACCCTGAGAACAAATTCAAATTATTGTTTACGAACTTTTTATTCCTTGATAGGCTCCATGTTTTGTTTTAATTTTGTTCATTTGGTTTTTCCCCACATAGTCCCAGATTGTTGCAATAATTATTAAAATGATTTGTCAAAAATAGTTTTCCAAGTGAATTATACCCTGGAGACAGCAGGTGTTAACGTAGAAACCATTGTTTTCAGGGTTCCTTTGGAAGACTCACAGACAAGCCCTGCTGTCTGCCAAGCTCTGGGCCAGGTACTGGGAAAAAGGATGAGTAAGACGAGGTTTCTGGGGATAAATATGTGTCACCAAAACTACTTCCTCTATCCAAGCACAAATGTTTGGGATCAATCTCCCCATGTGAGCACCAGAACACTGCCATCCCAGCAGGCAGGGGCATTCACGAATGCATTTGCAGTTATTTCTGACAAGGTAACAAAGAAGCCCATGTACAGATGTTGCTGAGAGTTTCTGTAATAGGCAAGGCTGCTGCCTGCCTAGGGTGGGTAAGTGAAGTTCCAGCAGGCAAGAGGAAGAGTTTAATGCCCTTGGATCCTTTTCCTGAAGGTTCAAAAAGGAAACTAAGATTCCACCAATGTCCATTAACTTTATAATCCTTCAACTCAAGCCTAATTGTTTTCTATAATGTAACTACTTTTCATCACTTTAGTTAATATCAAGCATAGGATTGTGTTGGTTTTCTTTTGTTTACTATCTCATGAGCCCTCTGAGAAAAATAAATTTATCAAATAGAATTTGGAGTCTTTACCCAAAGCTTATCACACAACATATACCCAATGTGCTGACAGAATTGAGATACAGAGAAGGCAAGTGCCTTCTCCCACAGAGCTCACCTCTGCAGGTGCTGGGCTGGCTCTGGAATAGGCCCAAGAAGGGTACCTGGCCTGGTGAAGAGGGAAAAACTTGCTCTCTGAGGTACCCCAAATGGGGGCGAGTGGTTAGGTGATAACTTCTTTTCCTGCTACAATGAAAGGTATGTAGTAAAGGATTTAATCTTGCCCCAAAGAGGTCTGGCTTTTGCTCTAGGATTCTGAGACATAATCCCTTAGATAGCCATGAATGATGGCTATCATGATGTAAATATCTGATGTAAATATGATATGATGTAAATATCTCTATTTTCCTTTTCCTTATCCTTATCACACTGGATAGCCTAATGACGTCATCTGGGGAGGAGGCAGCCCACATCAGGTAGTAGTTATATGATTTGGGGTGGGGCTTTGTTATCAGTGGTATCAGTGGCCTTGATTGGAGATTGACATCAGCCTCCTGTGCATCAATCATGCTTTGGTGATTGGATCAATCACTGTGGCTTGGAGCCCCAATAAAAACCCTGAATACTGAGGCCCAGGTGAGCTTTCCCTACTCCTTGTGTCGGTGGTGTCACACCCGGTGCCAGAAGAGCAATATTCTCCTGACTCCATGGAGAGAGCGTGACCAGAAGCTTCATATTTGGCACTGTTTCTGGTCTCTGCCCTGTGCATCTCTTCCTTTGGCTGATTCTAATCTGTAGCCCTTTGCCTATAATTAACCATAACCATGAGTCATTTCAGCAAGTTCTGTGAGTCTCTCTAGAAAATTATCAAACATGACAGCGGTTCTGGAACTCCCTTCAGTTCGGGAAGTAAAGGTGGTCTTCAGTGGGCTGGGCTCCTTCTCACTTGGCAGTTGGCTACCTTATGCAGCAGGTCAGATCACACTCAGAGCTATCAACTGATTCCAATTAGGTGGACCCAATCGTGAGTCCCACCTTCATCAGGCTGGGTGTCTCCTTGTTTTCTCCCCAACTCCTACCGTCTTTCTTAATTGCTCCCTATTTATTCTTTACTTCCAACTTCACCGCCATCTTTCTCCTCCCCACTTATCAAAACCTACTCTGGAAAAGACGAAGAGAGCCTGCTTATATAAAAGACTGCAAACTGACACAGCCTGAGGAAGATAGATAAACCAAGTTGTCAGGCCAGGTAGTATAAATGATGGTTACCCTGATCCCCAGGCAGTAAAAAGCACCAAACTGCCTAGATTTGAATCATGATTTACTGTTTCTAGTGTGTGATATTGGGAAAGTAGGTTAACATCCTGTGTGATATTGGGAAGCTTAGGTTAACATCTCCAAGATTTGGGTTCTCCATTTCAAAATGGGGAAAAATACTAGTATCTACCTCCTAGGGTACTGCAAAAATTAAGTAATTTACTACCTGACACATGATAAACACTTAATGAACAAATATTACCTATTATCACCATTTTAAACTAGGATGTTATTCTTAATACAAAGTTTGTCATACTGATACTGGAATTTCACTCTTCAGTAGGTGCTGGGTCTCAGGGATTCGAAGAATGAACTCCCAGACCACAGATCAGTGTTAAGATAGGACTTTTATTAGAAGTTAGAAAGGAATACAGAAGAGATAAAATGCACCAGAGCTTCTTGAAGGGGGAAAGAACTGAAGAACTCCCTCGGGAGCCTCCCGGTGGGCTCTTTTACCTAGGGGTCTTAATCTAGAGCATTCCACATAGTTGACAGTTGGTCCTTTACAGTGTTTGTCCCTGAGAAGGGATTAGGGTGTGTGCTCCTATCCAAGGTGGAACCACCCAAAAAACCATCACTGACTGCTTTGTTCACGATCTTATCAGAGCCCAGAGGGTGTGTCCCGAAATAGGCAGTCTGCTTGTGCCTGGAAATGGGGGTCTGAGCTCACCTGCGCCTAGAGAATGGGGGGCTTCCTGTCTAGCCTTGAGTGGTGGAATGCTGTATCAATAATATATTTACAGAAATTTTGAAGTAGGATCACCTGGAATCCTAACCCATTGATCATCCTTAGCATCACTAAAAATGAGATAACAGGACATTATGTCTTGTTATGTGATGCGACAAGTAGATAATTCCACATAAATAATTTATGCTGAATTTTTAAACAATGAAATAGCCTCTTTTCAAGTCTTTACACATGGTTCCCATTTATAGGCAATATAGGGGTTAAAAGAACAAATTCTACAGCACCAAGGGATGGAATCAGCCAAATCCAGAATGTGGAACATCCTTGGCAACTTTCCACTCAAAGTTTTGGCCCCTGTCTTCCCCACCCCTAGGAGCTTCAGTGTTGTTTGAAACATAGAATCTCAAGCCCTACCCTAAAATCTGCGGAGTCAGAAGCTATATTTATGCAACATCCACAGGTAACTCATAGGCACATGATAGTTAGAACAGGTCTGGTCTCTCTATGTATCAATGCCAAAGAAAATGAGGATTCTGATAGAATAAAGAGATTTAATAGGCACAATATCCAAACGCAACATATGGTCCCCATGTGAATAGATTTAAACCAACCAGCTGGAGGAAGACATTTTGAAATATCAAGGAAATTTGCATATGGACTGAGGATATTACAGAATTATTAATTTTGTTGGGTGTGGCATGCCACAGTGGTTGTGCAGAAACAAGCAAAGTTGTTAGAAAAACATATTTAAATACTTACTCATGAAATAACCTGATCTCTGGATTCACTTTAAAATGCCTAAGGAAAGAAACAACTTTGTGAGGAGATAATGAAGTGAAAGATATTGATCATTGTTGGACCTGGGTCCATGGAGGTTCATTGTTCCATTTTAGTTTTGTGGCTGCTTGAAAATGTCCTTGGAAAAGTAATTTTTTTAAATAAATATTAATAAATTATAAACATTTTATTTAAAATAATCAGATGGAATGTCTGTTTAAAAATCAGCTTTCCAGCCTCCCCAACTTGAAAATTCTGAATCCAAATCCCAGTTGTGGGCCCAGGCATTTAAGACTTTTAGATGGTAGAATTCTAAGTGAGAACAGCACCTGTAACGAAGACCCCGGCAATGCCCTACCCTGCTTAGGAAGACAACTGAATGCAGTCTGTGACCTTCAACTTGCCAGGCCTACAAAACCATAATTAAATTCACATGACTTACAAGATAAACCTCTGTTACTCAGGTCCACAAATGTTCATGAAGTGGAAGAAAATGAGAAGGGAGGGGGAGGAGAAGGAATTGGGAAAGGAAATGGCAATGACTCTTTTTACCCCTCATCTTCTCACCCCACCACAATCAACTATAGTATCGCTCTGAGCACCCATCTGCCTTCGCCCTAACACCGGCAGAACCAGGTCCCACAGCCACTGAGAAAAGAAACAGACAGAAGGAAGGGGAATGTTGGGGGGAAATTCTGCTGGAGAAAGTGTAGGATTTATTAAAATGGGGCCAGGTGGATTTTCCCTTAAAAATACAGGGTCCAAAGGCATCTCGCTCTTCACCCAGATTCAAACATGCAGGTAAATTTTCCAAATGAAGGTTCCAAGCAGAATTCCAAATGAAATTTAAACTTCATGGCTTGCAATTTTAATGTGCTGCCTATTGCCTTTAATTAGATATGATGTCCTTTCTGAAATCACAGTTACAGACACTTGCCATTTTCAAGATGCCCTCGGGTAACTCCCAACATCTATGCCCTTCAAGTGACTGGTTTATTTGCAGTATCACATACATAATAATTCATCCAAGCCATTTCTGGCTATACCCATCAGGAGAAGAGATTTACAGAAACTTCATCACAGCAAATATAACCAGGTCAGCTCTGTGAGGTTCGAGGACAGTTTAAAGATGAAAATTGTGTAGATAAAGTGATACTGGAGAGGACAAATATCCCTCCAGGTAATACCTGAAAAGGGTAAAACTTGAGCGTTTATGTGCCTCTCCTGGTAAATGTTAACCTTTTTTCTAGAGACAAGAGTCTTTCTGTGTGTCCCAGGCTGGTGTTAAACTCCTGGGCTCAAGCAATCCTCCTGCCTCAGCCTCCCAAACAACTGGGATTATGGTCATGCACCACCAGACCTGGCCAATTCTTTTTAAAAATGAGATTTTTATTATTTAACAGCAAGAGGAAAACAAAGCAAAAAGTGAAGCCAACCCCTTGTTTTCCTAGAAACTAAGTGGATAGGCGTGGCCGAGAGGTCATCACTCTGGGAAAGGCAGGCTTGTCACCTGTGTCCAACAATCCATTTTCATTCATCACCTGAGCTGAAGCCAGGGAGATAAGAAATGCTGATTACACTTCACTTCTCCCTCTAAGGCCTCCATGAATCAGGAGGCTCCATGTTACTCAATGACTATAATTTATCTTCCGCTCTTTTTTTCTTTTGAGCTGTTGATATACAAGTATTGATTGACTAGATGGGCTGGGAGGAATGAGAGGGGGCTGGGCCTTTTCTGCTAGACTTGTGGTTCACTTACAAAACGCCTGTTTCTCACCAGCTCCTCGGAGTGGGTCCAAGCTGGCAGGACAAGCCCACATTTACTGTGAGGCTGAGGCTGTGCTCCTGTGAGTTTTAGGTACTCATTCTCCGTGACCTGGAAGGTCAAGTCCCAACTTGTTAGCAAATCTTACACAGTGGATCATGACCTTATACTTCTCCAGCTGCTCACCTCACTGCCCCTCTGAATCCCCCTAGCCTTCCCAAAGCTGCGACCTCTGTGGCTTCCTAGACCCCCTTTTCCACCTGGAATTTCCCCTCAGATGTTTCCGCATATCTTTCAAGGCCCAGCTCCAGCATAATCGCTTCTGCCAAGTCTGTGCTCACCGCTGGCTCCCTCCCCTCTGTTCTCACAGACTCATGGTTGCCTCTACTAAAGCTCACGTGGCTTCCTACTACGATCAGCTGTGTGTGTGAATATCAGTGTGTCGGCCTGTTTTAATGCGGAAATGTTCTGTATTCTCCTTTTTTGCTGCAGTCAGAAAATGAAAAGAAATGTATATCCTTTTATTCTTTGGGAGTGTTTGAAGATTTTCTTCCTGACCTTCAGAAACTTTGGGAAAAGCAACAGAGGATAGAGGATGCCTTGCCAATAAATTCTAAGATGAAAAAAAGAATGGAAAAAACTTTACAGGCAGAATAAAGCGGGGAGGGGAACCCCAGGGAGAACTAGGGCAAAGAGGAGCAGGAGGGGAGGAGACGGAACGAGACGGGAGCCTGGAACAGACAGGGTCACGTCAGAATGGAATCCTCGCCCGAGGACTGTGCAACTTTCAAATTTAAGGAATGCTTCCGACTCCTGTGCCATGGGCTGTGCTGTCTGACCCCCTCCCCTCTCCTCCTTCCCCTCACCCCCTCTCTGCTCACCCTCGACTGTCTAGAACATCTGGTTCCTCCCCTGTACCACCAGATGCTACTTGATCTCATCACATCTAACTTCCTCCCACTGCAAGAAATCCGTAAGGAAATCCCTCTACTGAGGAGTGGGCAGAGGGAAGGAACCTGGCAGACTGGAGACCTATCGGTGGCACCACAGTTGGTGACATCCTGGTACTCACATCCCATCTCCCTAACTTGGACATAAGCCTAAGCACCATGTGCCATTTATCACTGGTTCCCTGAAATGTAATACCTGGAATGCAGGAAGTACTCAGTAAATGTTGGTTGAATGAATACCTAAAGGCAAATTACTTTGCTCTCCCCCTAAACATGGGTTCCTCTGTAGTATGGATTAACAAATCGTGGTATATGTATTCCATGGAATACTATGCAGCCATAAAAAAGATGGTGACTTCACATCTTTTATATTTACCTGGATGGAGCTGGGACATATTCTTAGTAAAGTATCTCAAGAATGGAAAAAGAAGTATCCAATCTACTCAATACTACTATGAAATCAATATATAAGCACCTATACATTCATATGAATGGTAAAACATAACTGTGGTCCTGAAAGAAGGAGGGAACAGAGGGGAGCGGAGAGGGGACAGGGGAGGCCGGAAGGAGGGAGGGTGTTTGGGGGGGACCTCACCTAATGTGCATAATGCAATGGTACATTTCAAAACTATTAAGAAAAGAGTATAAATGTCTTACCACAACAATTAAATAAGCGAGGAAATGGTTATGTTGATGAGTTTAATGTAAGCATTCCACCTTGTATGTCAAATCAGTACATTATACCCCATAAATGCATTAATGTAGGCAGGTATGATTTAATAAAGGAAAAAAAAGTTTGGAAAACTCCTCTGTTACTATACACTTTTTAAAATTAACTACTTATTTATTTGCAAGGTACTATGACAGAGAGGAGGAGAGAGATGCTATAGAAAGGAATAAATAGAAAAATAAGAATTGATTTCAGATGACTCAAAATACGATAATCATTTTTTATGATAATATAATTCAATCATCAATTCAATTAGTATACAATTCATACTAATTCAATTAGTATACATCATCACTTTGTAATATGCATTACAAGTTTTGGACAGACATCCCCATAAGTCTGTCTCAATTGTGTCCTTAGGCTATGCATTTTGGAAAAAGTCTTTGATGCCACCAGTTCCAGGGCTTTATAGAAACTCAGGGGAGAAATCTCAACATGTGTTGTGCGTGAGTAAAATAATATTGCTTTTAATCTATGTTAGAGTGCAGAATTAAAGCTTAGAACTTAAGTACCAGAAGGAGGATTATGAGTCCTTTTCTAGGTTTTCTTCAAATATAGGATTTAATTTTGTTATCTGAGAGTTTAAGACAGCTAACATGTGAAAAGCTTAGATATTAGGAGTGATTAAAGAGATTAATAATAGAAATAAGAGGGGAAGCATAGGGAGAAGCCACAAGGAGAGGCAGAAATTAGCATGAGGTTGCACAAGAACACCTGAGGCTAAAAGAAGCTCAAAGAGGCAAGAAAGGATCCTTCCCTAGAACCTTTGGGGGAAAAACCAAACCTGTCAGCACCTTGATTAGGACTTCTAAACTCCAGAAATGGAGTTCTCTTGCTTTAAGACGGTTGGTGGTACTTGGTAAAAGCTGCCCTTGGAAATGAAGACATCCAAGTAACAATCATATGTGAAATGAATGAGCCTTGTCTGTCATTTCCAAATACAATCACCTGTGTTTATTCCCAGCAAAGGACTAGTTAATTGCAAGCCTACTTTTAAGCTTGGCCTATTTCCTATAAGTATACTCTTCCCCTTTTACTACTTCTTAAGTGGACGTCAAGTAATCTGAAATTCCATGCAAGAGGATGTCAAGGATGATTAATTGATCAAGGAAGACTCAGTAGTCTTCATAAGGAAATGTATTAAGTATGTGTATCATATTTTGTGATTATTAAGATTCCACACAGAAAACGAAGCTTACATGCTACTGCCAAAGAACTAGGAAAAGCTTTTTAACAAACAGAACACAGATGGATTTTCATATGTGAAATAATTTAAGATATTTAAAATGTGCATGACATTTTCAAATCTTCCTATGGGATATTAAGTTAATGAGATATTTTTAACAATGATTTAACTTTTCCATTTTAGAAATAAGTGAAGAGTAGATTTTAAGTTTGATATTTTTGATCTATGTGTTTTGACTTAGTCTATAAACAAAAAATTTTGAACATACTTGCTAAATAATCAAAAATATGTTAATAGTGGAATTGTTGATGATTGGCATACAGTTCTGACATTTCCATGAATGACTAGCAATGTGTTCCGATGTCATTTGATGTAGATTATCTATTAGAGCAAATAAGTTAAATGATTCACCTTAAGATGTCATTTGCATCCACCACTTCACTCCCAACTATAAAAAGAGCTAGTGTTTGTTCAAGTAAAGGCTTTTCAAATTTTCTGTAAAACATAAGAATATGTATTTTATCCTTACCAAGTAAACGACCATTGGATTATAGGCCTAGGAATTAAAGCAAGTCAAGCTGTGCCAAAATAAACGATTTAGTGGAATTTGAAAATGTCTCATAGCCCCTTTCAAAGCTAAGGGGTAAGTAACATGTTCCTTTTATTAAGGAGGCCCATTGACATTGGCCTAATGCAGTCCAGTACGGAAAGATTGTGGGGAAATCTCAACAGAGACCTGAAAAAACATTGGCAGGTTTGAACACTTTGCTTTCAACCTCTCCTCCCACTGTGACAAAAATCTCAGTATGAATGACTCTTAATGATTTCCCTTCCCCTCTGGAGGCATAAATAGAGATTTCTACCCTAATTGCTCTTTATATCCCTCAACCTGAGAAATCCGAACATCTCTTCCCCCGGTGCCAAGCAGGCGTGCTTCCATTGTGAAGTGCAACTGGTTCCCGCACCCTTCTCTTGACACAGCTTGACAGAATGAATGTGTGGTGATGAATACATTCCCGTCTGTCCCAAGATCTGCATCATAGCAACTAAAAAACAACGCAACCAGTGGCAAGTTTGTTTTTAAAAATCAAAACATGAGGATTACAAATGTAAATTTAATTTCCCTTCTCAATAAATATATTCTGCAGCTGCTTAGAAAATATGGAAAGTTGAATCAAAAAACATTTCTACTCAGATGTGTTTCTAAATATTAAAGAAAGTATATCCTGAGTTCATTAAACTTCCCATCAAACTCTGCTTTTTCTCCAGTGGTCGCTGTTACAGCAAGTAGCTCCTCCAGCCGATTGCCCAAGCTAGAAATCTGGAGTCTTTCATGATTCATTCATCTCCTCCAACCCCCCAAATGCCCAATTCCTCAACAGTTTTGGAAATACTTTCTCCGAAATATATTTTAAACTCTTCCATTTTCTAACCCTCCACTTCTCTTATTCAAAACACCATTAACCTTGCCTAATTTGCAGCAATAGCCTCTAATTGGTGTCTCCTACTTGACCCCAATTCATTCTCCACACATTCAAAAGCAGATCTTTGAAAAATGTAAATCTTACTCCTCGCTGCAAACCTTTCAATAGCTTCTCACTGCAGTAAGATAAAACCTCTGGCCAGACAAAGTAGTTCACACCTATCATCCAAGTACTGTGGGAAGCAAGAGGATCACTTGAGACCAGGCATGTGAGACCAGTCCTGTTATCAAAAACAAAAAGAAAGAAAGCAGATAAAACCTCAAATCTTTCATATTGCCTACAATGCTTTAGATTACCTGTTCCTGCTTACCTCTCCAGACCTACCTCTCCTGTGCACCTGCTCTCTGTGCTGCCAGCACCTGGGCCCCTCAGCTCAGTTTCTCTCTGCCTGCAATGCTCTTATCCCTTCTCTTCACACGGCTATATCCTTCTTTTTTTTTTTTTTGAGACAGAGCCTCAAGCTGTCACCCTGGTAGAGTGCTGTTGCCATCACAGCTCACAGCAACCTCCAATTCCTGGGCTCAAGCAAGTCTCCTGCCTCTGCCTTCCAAGTAGCTGGGACTACAGACGCCCACCACAACGCCCAGCTATTTTTTGGTTGCAGCCATCTTTGTTTTTGGCGAACCCAGGCTGGATTTGAACCTGCCAGCTCAGGTGTACATGGCTGGCGCCTTAGCCTGTTGAGCCACAGGTGCCGAGCCACCCAGCTATATCCTTTAACTGTCAACTTTGGTCTCAGTTTATTCCACTCTCTTGTAGAAGCCTCTCTGTTCCCTAATTTAAATTTCTCCCTTCATCATCACTTCTCATTTTACTGTTTAAATGCTCTTCTTAGCTTTCATCATAATCTATGTGTATAGACTTCTTTGTGCCAACATTTGTTTAATCCGTATCCCCCATTAGGCTTTATGTGTTATGGAGGCAAGTATGTCTGTAATGTTCCCCATCCTCTCCCCAGCACCTAGCACAGTACCCGGCAAAGTAGATACTCAATAAATGTTGCTTAATATAGAAACACTAAGAACTGTATATTGACACACCTTTCTATGGTCATCCAAGAACACTAAGAGTCCTCTAAGTTACTCTGTTATCTCTGCTATCTTCTGAACCTCACGGAAGCGTCTATGTACCCTTGATAGTAAACACAAAACAGAGAGTGTGATAATGCAGGAAAGAGGGTGTGAATCGGGTCTATGTTGTGACAAACATCTGACTGAAACATGGTGGGGGAATCTAGATCTCGTAATATTTATTTTCATAGATTTCAAGTAAGTTACCTTAAAAGAAAAAAATAGATTTATGGACCAGAACAAAGAGCATAGAGATGAAACCAGCCTCGTAGCACATCTGATCTTTGACAAAGCAAACAAAAGCATTCACTGGGAAAAGAGTCCCTTCACCAAACGGTGCTGGGAGAACTGATTAGCCTCGTAAAAGACTGAAGGTGGACCTGCACCTCTTACAAAAATTAACTCACAGTGGATAAAAATCTAAGACATGAAACTATAAAAACCCTGAAGAAAGTGTGAGAAAAACTCTTAATCTCATCAGCCTAGAAAAAGAATTTACTAAGAAAAGTCCACTGATAATTGCAGCAATGAAAATAAATAAATGGAACCTAATTAACTTAAAAACTTTCTGCATAGCTAAGTTTCTGCAATCATCAAAGCAAAGTGACAGCCTTCAAAATGGGGGAAAATACATGCATGCTACACATCTGACAAAGGGCTAATAACCAGAATCTACAAAGAATTCTGGCAAATCAACAAGAAAAGATCAAACAACCCCATTAAAAACTGTGCCAAAGACATGAACAGAAACTTTTAGCATGAGGACAGATGAATGGTCAAAGAACACATGAAAAAATGCTCATGGTCTCTAATCATCAGAGAAATGCGCTCTGAGAATGGCCCATATCACAGGGTCCCAAAGCTGCAGATGCTAGTGTCACTGTGGAGAGACGGGAACACTCATACACTGTTGGTGGCACTGAAAATTGATACAGTCCTTTTGGAAAGAAGTATGGGAAATCCTCAAGGAACTAAAAGCAGACCTTCCATTTGATCTTGCAGTCCTATTACTAAGCATCTACACAAAAGAAAAAGAGACATTTTACCACAAGCACTTAAACATTTACAACAGCACAATTCACAGCTGCAAAGATCTGGAAGCTACCAACTGCCCTTCAACACATGAATGGATTAATAAGTTGTGATATATGTGCATGGAATACCATTCAGCCATAAAGAAAAGATGGAGACTTTGTGGATTTTGTAACAATCTGGACAGATTTAGAGAACACGCTCCTAAGTGAAGTATGGCAAAAAGAGAAAAACAAGCATCATGTGTACTCAGCACGACTTGGAAACCGTAAGATTAGCAAATGCATGCTCACATGAGAGAAAAACTCTATTCAATTCAAGAAGAGAGATGGGGCGCAGGGCGTTGGGCGAGTTCACACCCAGCAGTTACCCTGCCCAGGCATATGGCACAATTCCTGTGTAAAGACACATTGTAATACAACTCGGGCTTTAATCCTACAGAAGCAAACTATGTAACCTAATTATGTGTACCCTCATATTAACCTGAATGAAAAAAAGAATCTTATCAAGACTAGTTTTATGGGCTCGGCGCCTGTGGCTCAACTGGCTAAGGCGCCAGCCACGTACACCTGAGCTGGCAGGTTCGAATCCAGCCTGGGCCCGCCAAACAACAATGACGGCTGTAACCAAAAAATGGCCGGGCGTTGTGGCGGGTGCCTGTGGTCCCAGCTGCTTGGGAGGTAGAGGCAGGAGACTCGCTTGAGCCCAGGAATTAGAGATTACTGTGAGCTGTGATGCCACAATGCTCTTACCCAGGGCGACAGCTTGAGGCTCTGTCTCCAAAAAAAAAAAAAAAAAAAGACTAGTTTTATGATTCAGAATATGGTTTCTCTTGGTCAGTTTTCTGTGTGCAGCTGAGAACCATGTATATTCTGATCTTGGTTAGTCTTTTGTAAATATTGGTTAGGTCAAGTTCATTTATTATGCTAAAGTTGTCTAGATTCTTTCTTTCTTTTTGTTTTTCATAGAGTCTCACTATGTCACCCTCTGTGGAGTACCATGGCGTCACAGCTCACAGCAACCTCAAACTTTTGGGCTTAACCGATTATCTTGCCTCAGCCTCCCAAGTAGCTGGGACTACAGGTGCCCACTACAACACCTAGCTATTTTTTTGTTGCAGTTGTCATTGTTGTTAGGTAGCCCATGCTGGGTTCAGGCCCGCCAGCCTTGGTGTTTGTGGCCAGCGCCCTAACCACTGAGCTATGGGCACCACTCAAGTCTAGGTTCTTTAAAAAGAAAAAATAGTATCTGATCGTATGCCATTTTATAATTAGGCAAGTATAAAAATATTAAGTATTAATAAAAAATTAAATATTGAAAATATCAAAATATGGAACAAGTACATTCACAAACAAAATAGCTAAATCTATAAATACAAATTCTTACGTGTAGAATACATACTATGAATAAGATTTCAAAACATGATGAGAAAGAATAATCCTCATTCATTCATTCTTTCATTGAATATTCATTTACTGAATTTTTCTTACATGCCAGGGAATAGGCTTAATGCTGAAGTTGCAACAACAAACAAGGTAAGGAGCTTGGCCTTCTCAATGGAATCCTCACAGCAGTTCTAAGGGATGGTCAGGACAGATAGCATCACTCCCATTTTAGGGATGTGGACAGAGGTCACTTTCTAAAAAATTACACATAAGGGGATCAGCATAAGTGCCCTGGTTGGTCTAATTCCAAATCTAGAGTCAGTACACATTAACCATTGTAGTCTCATTGCACTAGATGAATGAACTTGATTTTGCAGTTATTTAAATGTTTGGCTCAGTGAAGGTATCCCCAACCCCAATGAACTAAGCAAATCACGAGATGTAAATTCTAATCTTGGTAGGCTTAGGGGTGAAAAAACACCAGTTATCTTCCCTGTAATAAGGGGATGGCAGAGGCAGACTCTCCATGAGGAACAGATGAAAATAACTTTATTAACATGGAACATATTACAAATTTTAAGCAATGCAATCTGGCTTTTGCTTTCTACCTTCCTTACCCAGAGATAATAAAACATAAAACAGGAAATGGTTTGTTTCATGCCCAAGCAATTAAGTTGCCTGGAAGTTGCAAGTGTTTTTAACCAGACCTGCTTCTCTGTAGCTGTTTCAGCTGATGCTAATGAAACTCCTTTCTGGCTAATAGGCCATCTGCTCCATTCTGTCTCCCGGAGAGAGAGCACATACATTCTCCCTGAATTTAGTCTCTGCTAGCTCCAGGGAGATGATGGCTCTTGTGGAGATGACAGTTTAAACACAGCCTCTGGCTCCAGTATTTTTCTGCTTGTCTCAGAGAGAAGCACAGAGCATGGCAGGAGAGGAGTGAGAGGTCAACTCTGCATCTCTGGAGGCCACTCAGGGGCGTCAGCCATCCTCCCAAACTAGCCAAAGTGTGCCACTCTGTTCCTCCTGGCATGGTGGGGTGGACAGTCGGGAGGTGCCTCTTCTTGAAAGAGGAATATGCTGGAGGTGGTAATTTACAAAGGTGGTGTGGGTGTCAGTAAAACGCCAGACGCTCTTGGCTTCAGCAAAGAACTTGAGCATATCTGACACCACACCTTTAGCATTTTTTGAAATGAATTCTATCAAGAGATGTTCTACTAACCAAAAAACAAATAACAAATAATAATGGTTACATCAATAGATGTCACATTCAGGAAAAAGAAGGGAAGGAGGGGGAAAGAGAGACAGTGGTGTTCACAGCTACGAATGTTTAGAAAACACTGAGGTTAACAGAAATTTCTAAAGCCTTTGATTTTCTTTCATGCACCATAATGCAATAAGAGAAATTCTGATGATATATTCAGCTTTTCCCTAATCTATATAACCACCTTTTGCAGACTATGTCTATCTGTTGGAATGCTGTTAGCTGTAAGAGGCAATACCTAGCCAAGAATGCCTTAAACAATATAGACATTTAAATACTTTGGGTATCGTGCTGTGCAGAGAAAGGCATTCCTGATTTGGTCCAAGATCACAGGGAGGTCACAGTGCTAGGTGTGAGGCCCTGTGATCACGTTGACCTTTCTCTCACGGTGGCAGAAAAACTGGAGCAGCATCAAGCGTCACCAGCTCACGCAGCAACATTCCAAAAGCAGAAATATTCTTTCCCCACTGGCCTCTCTCTCCTTTTACCTGGAAAGAAAATCTTCCCCAGAGACCACCAGCTGACATGCCCTTAACTCTCATTAGCCAAAAGTAGGTCACACGGCCACCCCTGACTGCAAGGGAGGCTGGGAAATTGGGGAACATCTGGCTGTCCCGGTCTTTGTAGTGGGATGTGGGGAAGGGTGGAGGGGGTTGAGAACAACTCCCCTTGGAGTTACCACCTAAGTGCAACAGAGGTATGTTTCACCACTGCTGTATTTCAGGAGGCTTCATTCAGCCCTGTGAGAGTTGAAATATGTTCCCCTAAAATTCATTAGTTTAAGTCTTACCCTCCCCCAGAATGTAACCTTATTTGGAAATGAGGTCATTGCTAATGGAACTGGTTAAGGTGAGGTCACCTGGAGTAGGATGGGTCTCTAATGTGATATGACGCTGCCCTCATAAAAAGGGGGAATTGGGATGTAGACCTGCACACAGAGAGAGCACAGGGGCGTCCAGCTGTTTGGCTTCTTCACACCACACTGGAAAAAGAAGAGTTGTCTTGGGCCACGTGTTAAATACACAAACACTAACAGTGGCTGATGAGCAAACAAGAGAGGGGGAGGGAGGAGGGGAGGGAGGAAGGTAGGTAGGTTGGAAGGTTTGTGCATCGTCATATCCGCCACCACAGAGAAGCAAAGAAGTCCTTGTGAAACCTGCCTGCAGACCACAGGTTGGACACACCTGGTTAGCGTGATGCATCAGAAACCAAGTCACACCCAAGATTGCCAACACAATCCCAGAAGCGAGAAGCAAGGCCTGGAACAGATTTCTCCTCCAACCCTCAGAAGGAACCACCCTACTGACATTCTGATCTCAGAGTTTTGGGCCCCAGAACGTTGAAACAAAAAGTGTCTGTTGTTTAAGGCCCTCAGACCGTGGTCCTGCACGGCCTCCCTAGCAGAGCTGAGTGATTACGGCAGAAGCCATACACCCACAGAGCCAAAACTACTATCCGGCCCTTTACAGAACAAGTCTGCTGGACCCTGCGCCAGCAACATGGACTGAGAGTTGAGGAAGACAGCTAGGCGTTTGAAGGAAAACAGAGATGGAATTATGAGAATAAATTCTGCACCAAGGGGAGGCAAAACCAATTTTTGTCTTAGTTGCTGTAGTTGCTGCCCTCCAAACTGAAAGCCACGGCAGCTACCCAGAACCAGAGCTGGCAGTTCATGGAGGAAGTATGCAAGAAGGCAGCCTGGGGCTTGGAGGTGCAGCCTGTGCACAAAAGGGGGGTCAGGCTGAGAGGCCACCCTTTCCTGCCCCAGTGCTCCCAGGTTCCTCCACAGACTCCGTGCTCAGTCGTCCCGCAGCGGTGCTCCTGTGAGCTCTCCACTCCTCAACCCTACACCTCAGACTGGGCCTCAGCATTCCACTGTGCTTTGGGGAGCTCCCAGGGCCGGAGCAGGTCCTTCGTGGGTATCCATTAGTGGAAGGGCCTTCCTCTGCCGCGTGGGACCTAGCAGGACCAGCAGCGCCATCCTGAGCATCTGAACTCCCATCTCTCCCTCTCGCAACACCCCCAGACCATGTATTCCAGGTTCCCAGGCAGGGAGTCCCCGACACTGCAGAGCTCCAGGGCGCAATTGTCTTCAGGAAGCTCTGACTGCAACATGATGTGGCTAGCAGAGCATTGGCCCACGGCTGGTGCTAATGGTGCTGGAATTTTAGGTTCTTGGTCTTGGTGACTTGAAGAATAAATCTGCGGACCACAAATCAGTGGTAAGACAGAATTTATTTATAGAAAAGAATACAAAAAACACTAAAGCTCCCAGTAGGGAGAGAAAACCCCGTTTCTCTCCAGGTCTCTCCCAGTCTCTTAGGGGTATATGGAGGTGCATGGGTTCCCTCTATATGAGGCCAGGAAATGAATGGACACAGTCCATTCACGGAATTGAAGCCCAGGAAACTTACATGAAATTGACCTAGGCATAGGAAATGGGGGTTCCGTATTTAGTCATAAGTTCAAAGGGAAGGAGACACCAAGGCACTGGCATCTCCCCAGTTGTCTGGCCCATTTGGCCACTGGAGCCTCCAGTGGGGTCGGAGCCCCACCACTTGCCTGTCGTCCAGCCTAATGGTTACTCTGCTGGCTGCTGCCGCACCAACACCGCCAAGGTGGAGGCGGCAGGTCCTCCAGCTCAACTCTACTGAGCTGGCTGGGGAGTCATCTGTCCTGTGTCACTAACAAGCCAATTTGTAGGACACATCACTCATGCTGGGTCACGGCAGTCCTGTGGGCCAGAGCCACATGCGTATTTGGCCTGTGCTTCAGCCTTGTCCATCTAAGTCCTGACTAGGCTGCCAGCTCTAGTCTAAACAGCCAGCACAGTGGGGTGGCAGCAGGGCCTTCCACCCTGAGCAATTCCCCTGCTGGGCACAGGGGGCCGCCCGCTCACCATCGTCCTCCCCACATCCCTACAGGCTCCCCACCATGTGCCACGCACTTCGTCAAGCAGGGCTGTGTCCACCTCCTCCAAGGACCTTTAATAGAATTGCTCTTCAAGGCCAGTGGACCTTCCTGTCCATGTCACCACTGGACCCACTGACAGAGACACAGCCCGTGCCACGCTCTGCTGTGCCAGATGGGGCGCAGCCACACCGGGCTCACTGGTGCCGCTCTTCTCACTCCCCCCAGGCCCTTCCCTGTCCTCTCCGCCCATGATGTTTCTGTGCAGACAGACCACAGACTCATGGCAGTGCGTACAATTTCAGCACTGTGACCTCCAGCTGGTTATGAGAGAGATGAAATTAGCCCAGAAGAGCACATTTCACAGTAAAGAAAACAAAGAGATGCTTTCTGGATGTGAATAGGAAGAGCTGGGGCCTGGACACAGGGTCTTCATGGGCACCCAAGGGACAATAAACCATTACAGAAGTCAGGACCTCCTCTTGCTGAACACTCTAAATCTTCTTTGACAGATTACTTTATCTTGCATGGACCCACAGATTCTGTAAAATATTATTTATCTGATTGTCTATATAGCCAGAGGCCCTGTAAAATATATCTGCCTGGGGCTTCACATACCTTTCAATGGCCTTGTCCCCTGCAGAGTAGTTGACAGAATGTTGACTTTGGGAGCACAGGCAGCCCAGCCATTCTGAAACAAAGCCCATCCATCCACTAAGAACCTTACCGGGAAACCCTGAAATGTTCATCCGAAGCTCCAGCTTCCGGGTCCTACCGTCCTTGGCAGATCTAAAAGTGATGAAAGTTTCTATTATCACCTCATTACCAATATCTTGAGTCATCCTGCTCCTAGGGTCTTTCACAAAAATCTTATGCTCAGACCAAATTCATGGCTCATCCCAGGTCACATCACAAAAGATTCAAAAATGCTGAGTCTACTCTCAGGAGGAGCCTGCCTCATAAGTGTTGTATGCTGAAGCAGACGAGTTATGTCACTTAAACTGTATTTTTATATCAACTCATAAATGTTTTTCATTGTATAAAAATAACCTCCCCCATTTTATTCTATCAAAACACCTCTTTATTGGGTTATGGTTAATGGTTTAAGAAGTAATTTGCAGTGAAACATGTTGGTGCATTTTATAGCTGTCAAAGAGAAGAACAGAGACACCATTTCCAGGGTGTGGATGTCATTATCCTGGGGCCTGCCTCCCCCGTGGAACTGATAGGTGCAAGAAGGTAATTAAATATTTCTTTCCCATTAGGTATTATTGCCAAGTTCTCAACCTCCCAGGTGTCAGACCTGAGCTTCTGGCCTTTAAATAAGAGGAATGTTACAGAGAACCAGGGACAAAGGAAGGTGACTCCACTTAACACTCTATAGGGAAGCTCTCCTTTTTGTGACTCTGACTGCTTGGCTTCAGGAAGAATGGCCAAATTGAGCTCATGTTTATTAATTAGCTCATTATATTTGTTAAGCAAGAAATAAGCTCCTTAAGGAAAAGATTTAGTCCTTTTATAACCCAGAATTAACCTTTCCTGAAGTCTATTTTTATGGAGATCAGGCAAACAGTATTTCCATCAGACCACCAGAATTATAAAGGAGTTTTGTAAACTCAGGAGTGAAGAAGGGGAATGGCATATCCAGAATACAAAACATGTACAATATTCATATCTATTTCTGAACTGCTCGTGGCATTCACATTGAATCTGAGATGATTCAAGACCATGCTTAGAGATCATTCGCATAGCTGCACAAAACCACAGCAGAATTAGGACTTAGCCTCCAATACACACCATGTGGTGGTGGTCGTGCTTTGTTTGCTTGGGGCCACTAGAGAAGTTCATGTCACAGCACACATACATTCTCACACACTTGTTTCAGGGTACAAGCCACCCAGGAGCTCTGCCCCTGCACACAGTTAAACATATCTGATCGATTTGCAAATGAAAAACTTGAGATATTAGACTCTCTGGCTGTCTTCTCCATGGTATAATCCCTGGCATATTTTAATTATATATTCTCTGAGAGCAGAACTGAGTTTGGAGCCAGAAGGAACATAGCCAAGTGGAGTCAGAAAGCCCAAGTTCAAATCCTGAACTACTTCTTAGGCAAATGACTTGGGCATGTTACATAAGCTCCTGAAGAAATTGGGATAAAAATGTCTACTGTGCAGGGCAGTCATGAGGACTGAATGACATATTTGTATGTGAATTCCCTAGAACCTGCTAGGTACTTAATGGATAGACCATGCCCTTAAGATGTAAGCTCTTTTGTCTTTATGACTATTAGGGTTGGCCTGGGTAGGGTTAGGATTAGGGTTAGAATAGGACTGGAGTTGTCACTCATATCCTTGAATCTGTCTCCCCTGAGATTTAGCTTCTTGGACACAGTGAAATGGCAGTGCCAACATGGGCCAGGTTGTAAGAATACCTGTTCCTCCTCCGTCCCATCAAACGTTAGTTCTTTACTCAATAATGCTGTAGTAAGCACTTTTATGTGCCAAGTACTGAGAGGTCTATAAATTAGTAAGAAAGGTACCATATTGCCACTTTAATATCAGCACTTTTGTTTAGCGCCTACCATGTGCCAAAGCTTTATTTTTATTATCTCGTTTATTATAGTGATGAGGCAGTAATGGGACAATAACTGAGGAAGTTACTATTTTTACTCCAGATTTTATAGCTAAGAAAACTGATGCTCAAAGAAACCAAGTAATTGGCCGACATTATGATAAAAGACAAAACGGCTTTTCAACTATGTGTTAGCTTGGAGTCTCAAGAAGTCACCAACCATTGCCAATTCTTCTTTTTTTTTTTTTTTTTTTTGTAGAGACAGAGTCTCACTTTATCGCCCTCAGTAGAGTGCCGTGGCATTACACAGCTCACAGCAACCTCCAACTCCTGGGCTCAAGCGATTCTCTTGTCTCAGCCTCCCGAGTAGCTGGGACTACAGGTGCCCGCCACAACACCTGGCTATTCTTCTGTTTTGCAGTTAGCCGAGGCCGGGTTTGAACCTGCCACCTGTGGTATATGGGGCCAGTGCCCTGATGAGCCACAGGCCCTGCCCCATTGCCAATTCTTTAATAATCATAGAAAAGTAAACTCAAACAACAATGAATCCTATTTTATATGTATTTGAAGAAAAATGTAAACGTTGGGTTCTCCGAGCGTTGGCGGGATGTGGAGTGTTGAAGGTTCGTGACCTGTGAGGGAAGCATGAATGGTGCAGTCACTCTGGGCCGTGTCTGCTGTTATGACTTACATCAAGAATACACCTGCACTGCGACCCAGTCAGCCTGGTCCTGGGAATCTCTCCCAGGAAATCCTCACACATGGCCATAAAGAATTTTCTCAACCTCAGCACTATTGACATTTGGGGCCAAATAATGTTTTGCTGTGAGGAGGCTGCGCTGAGCTTGCAGGGTGGTCAGCAGCTTCCCTGGACTCTACCCACCAGATGTCAGGAGCGTCCTCCCCCGATCGTGACAACCGGACATGTGCCCAGACATTGTTGACCAGCTGAGCTCCCACCATCGTACGGGGTTATGCTTGAGAATATTCACTGTAGCATCATTTGGGGAAGGGGAACTTGGAGCCCCCTTGGGGTCTGCCATTAGAAAAATGAATGGGTAGAACATGAGGGATGCCCACCGTGGAATAGACAGCAGCTGTCAGATGCAGTGGATTAGAGGCACACCATGGCAACAGGAGGGGAGCTTTAAAATACAGCCCTGATGAAAAGAGAGAAAGAAAGGGAATGAGGCCAGGACACCGTTTCATTTGTGCAAATTAACAATACACGTTTGCAGAGCAACAATAGACAATTTGCGAGAATACATACAAACAAAAGGATATGAAACTAAACACACTGAAACGGTTGCCTAGACAGGTGGGGACAAGAACATGGGGAGGTGGAGGAACCAAAGGGATCCAGCAGAGAGCGGCCTCCCTTGAACCAGCGCTGTGGCTGTGAGGAGTCTGATAAGCTGTGTATGCTCTGGAAGATGAAATAAAACAAAAAAGCACCACGTGCAACGCACAGATAATAATGCTACGGGCATGGAGGGGGAACCCACTTCAGGTGGGAGTGGTCAGAAAAGAGGTGGCAGCTGATCCCCAAAGAAGAGACTTTGAATAGACTCAAGCAGGTGTGTGTGTGTGTGTGTCTATGTACAGTGGGGCGGGTGAGGGAGATATTTCAGAACGCTGAATGTGGTTACCACTCATTGGTCACGTTTACATATTGATCTCATTGGATTTAGAGGAAAGTTTCGATTCCTCATCATATATTCTGAAATTCAGAGGAATTAAATCACTTGTCTAGAGACATTTGGCCGAGTCTCTGGTTGCAAAGGCCATCACATGTTTGTATGACATGTGGGAGCTGTTCTGAGGTCACAGACTTCTGGACTGGGCTTTTCAACTTATTTTTTATTAGAATCCAAAATGCCTCAGGGAAGCAAGAGCTTCAGGGCCTTACTCAAAGTGTGTTTTATTATCTTTAGAATCTATTACCTTCTTTCCTTTCCCTCCACCACTACCCTGGGCTAAGCCACCACAATTTCTGAGCAGGACAATAGCTTCTCACAGATACCCCCTGCTTTAGTATCTGAGAAAAGCTACCCCATCCAAAGAGTCAGATGCATTGAGAATATTCATTTAATTATATCAATCTCCATTTAAAACCACACAGCCTCCCAAATGCCCTTAGATTAGTCTAAAGTTCTGAACATAACCTTCAAGGACTTTCACAATTTTGTCTAAAGCCATTGTTCTTTTTTAAAAACAATTTTTTAATTTAATTTTATTTTTTGAGACACAGTCTCACTCTGTCACCCTGGGTAGAGTGCCATGGCATCATCATAGCTCACAGCAACCTCAAGCTCTTGCATCAAGAAATCCTCCTGCCTCAGCCTCCCAAATAGCTGGAACTACAGGCATCTGCCACAATGCCCCACCAGTTTTTCTATTTTTAGTAGAGATGAGGTCTCACTCTTGCTCAAGCTAGTTTTAAACTCCTAAACTCAAGCAATCCACCCACCTCAGCCTCTCAGAGTGTTGGGATTACAGGCATGAGCCACCATACCTAACCTATAAAGCCATGGTTCTTGCCCAAATCAAAAAAATGGAATTGGGTTTGTTGAACTTTTACGCCATACCTAGCACTAAGCATCCTATCATTCTTTGTCTAAGAGACTTCCCAAGTTATGTGAATATTGCTACTTGGCCACATAGCTCTTAAAAATCATCTAGGTTTTACATCATTAATAAAGAAGAACAAGTCCAGATTAAGCAAGACAAATAAAACAGAGGAATTAAAGTATTAAATCAAGGCTCAGCACTGGTAGCTAAGTGGCTAGAGAGCTGGCCACATACACTGGGGCTGGCCCTGGCCTGCTAAACCCGGCTCCGGCCTGCTAAACAATAATGATAGCTGCAACAACAACCACAACAACAAAAATAGCCGGGCATTGTGGCAAGCAACTATAGTCCCAGCTACTTGGGAGGCTGAGGCAAGAGAATTACCTAAGGCCAAGAGTTTGAGGTTGCTGTGAGCTGTGACACCAAGGCACTCTACTGAGGGCAATGTAGTGAGACTCTGCCTAAAACCAAAAATAAAATAAGGTATTAAATCCCAGGTATCACTCACAGATAAGTACAGCATCTGTGGTTTATGGGGCCACCAACAGAACGCATGAATTAGTCAGTGAACCCTCTGTATGCACTGCTCTGTCCTAGACGCCAGTGGCACAGTGGGGACAGAGAGGCATAGTTCAGCCCTGCCTCCTGGGAGCTCACAGCACAGTGAGGGGAGGCAGCGAGTAGCAGTGGGTTTAGTGCTTAAAGAGAAACTGCAGGGCACAGTTAGGGAGATGAAGGAGCGGAGGTCTAAGCTGAATCTGAAAGTTGAACGTAAGCAGGGAGTGTGGAGGTGCAGGGCGCTGTGGGCTGGGGTCAGGGTCACTGGCAGAGGGCAGCGCAGAGCCCTGGGATGAGGGGGTGGGGCCTTCAGGAAAATGAAGCAGTCCAGAACGCTTAAAATACTTACAGGGCTCTTAAAACACTTAAAACAGAGTGTTGTTATGCGCTAAAGCCATACATCAGCTACATCTGGGAAATCTCAGAGCCGTGGAAAGAGCACTCATCAGAGCAGAAAGACCTTTGTTACAGTCCCAGCTCTCCAGAAAGCAGCCATCTGATGCTGAGAAGCTCATTTAACCTCTCTGGGCCACCTTCCGTTCCCCTCTGAAAATGCAAAAAGGAAAAAAAAAACAGGAAAAAAATTCTTCTGTCTCCTTCATAAGATTTCAGGGACAATAGAATAAGCTGGCATATGTGAGTACACTTGAAACAAAACTAAGACTCATTTTGATAATTTTGGTTATTGATCAGAAAATACTCATTTCCTAGTGATGTTGGGCTCAGCCACACAACTGGGTTGAACCAATGAAATGTTCAGCCTGAGCCCTATTTTATTTAATTTTTGTCAGCAAGTGTAGAGCAGACATGAGCACAACCCACAGCCAGGATAGACCCACCTGGGCAGCCTGAGTTAGCCCAGCCACCACAGCACGCCTGCAGAGCCACCAGCATGAGGAAATGCTCGGTGCATCCCGGCTGGGTCTGGGAAGACTGTCACACAGCACTGCCGCATCCCCTGCTGACTATTTGTTTTCCATGCCTCATAACAAATTTCCACAAACTTATGGTTAAAACAACACACATTTGTTGCCTCATACTTTCTGTGAGTCAGAAACCTAGACTTGTCTAGATGGGTGCTCTGCTTAGGATCTAATCAAGCTTTCAGACAAGGCCAGGTTCACATTAGGGGCTTGACTAGGGAAAAGTCCACTTTCCAAGCTTGCTCAGTCTGTTCCCAGAATTTTCTTGTGGTTATAGAATTCATTGCAGATTGCTTCTCTACAGCCACCAAAGAAGTCTGCTAACAAGTTGTAATCTCAGGTAACATAATATAATAATGGGAGTGGCATCGTATTGCCTTTGCATGTTCTCCTGGTTAGAAGCAAGTCTCAGGTTCCACCCACACTCAGGAGGAAGGATTATACATGAACATGAACACCAAAAAGCAGGGATTATGGGAACCAACTTCAAGTTTGTCCACAATAGACCAAGGTAAGGCATTATTATTCTTCCTCCCGGGCCACGGATGTTACCAATTTAATGAATAAGATAAGTTACCAGATACCTTCTATCTCTCTGCTTTTCTACAAATCTCACTTCTCACCACTCTTTGCTTGGGCCCATGGGGAAGGAAAGTCAAATTGGAGAAGCCATATGTCCTTCTGGGGGATCGAGCAGAGGTTTTAGAGACTGTCAGAACCAGAGAGAAAATCACAGGTTATTCACTTCATGTCTCTGGGTTTACACAGATGAGGTGGCAAAAACTGGAGGTGAAGTTCCATGGCCCAAAGTGCACAAAGCTAACTGGTAGCAAATGTTCAGACACCCAGGCTGAATACGCTCCCCCCCATCCAGGGTCTCCAGCAGAGGTTCCCAAGTCAGCCTGAGCACAGGAATGACAAAGGGCTCTTGTTAAAAGCACACATTCTGGGCTGAATCAGAATTTCTGGGGGGCAGGGGGAGCCCAACAGTGTGTACTTTAACCAAGCTTCTTCGAGTGACTTTCATGAAGCAGATTTGGAAACCCCGGTGGTGCTGTTATTTGACTGCTCGTTTACTGAGCATCTCCTCTGTACCAGGTCCTGGGCAGAGGCTGAGGATACAGCAGTGATGGAGACAAACACAGTCCCAACTCTCATGAAGGCTGCCACCTCGCAGGGAAATGAGACATGGACCAAGAAATTATGCAAAGAGTGCTGGGTGACGTACAAAGTGCGCATGGGGGAGGGATTAGGAAAAGCAGCCTAACGTGATGTGAGGGCTGAAGGGTCGATCAGCAAGACCTGTGTGGGCAGGAAGAAGACAGAGTTGGGGTTGGGGAGGGCAGAATAAGAGCATCCAAGGAGCTCACAGCAGGTTCAAGGGCCTACAGCAAGAACAGAGAGTAAGACCCCACAAGTATATAGGCAGGGAGTTGAAACAAGACAAGATCCAGCCGAAGCCCGTGCTTCCAGAAGGCTGCAGGGACGGAGCCACAGAAGTCTTCACCCCAGTATGTGCGCGTCTCCTGACAAGCACCATTTCTGGTTTATAAACCTCTCCAGTGCTGATACTGGCACTGATTTACGGCCAGTATCAGTATGGTGATGGATGCTGTTTTTATTTCAGATGTTCCTGGTGCTCTATTTGACACGACCTTGGGGACCTTAACAGAGAAAAGCATGGCTAAGACGTTTTGACTGAGAGGACACTGCCAAACAAAAAAAGAAGGAAAGAAAAAAACAGCCACAAGAGCAGCCGTGGCTTAACCAAATGAATGGCGGTGGGAAAAGGCAATTTCTGTGTGGTCAGAAGAGGGCATCTAAGACTTAAGGGATTTCCTCATGTGCTGCTCTGAGTTCACATCTCTGAACTTTGGATCCACTCAGGAAAACGTTTTTCTGCAAGGGAAAGTCAAGCAGTCTCAAGATCGTGTCAGAAGAAGCCATTACTTTTTTTGGTCAACCCATTGAAGAAATTCTATGGTTGTCAGTGGTCAGACTTTGTATTTCCCATAAAGGGCTTTTTCCTTCTTCACACTCTGTGTGGCTTTGCCCATAGAAAGATGTACACTTTTGATGAACAAATGAAAATTATCTCAGGGGTTACTCAAGATAAGAAACAAATGGGGAGGAGAGGAAGTCAAGGAAAAGTTTTGTTTTTTTATTTTACATACTTTCCATTGTTTGAATTTTTATGAAAATATTATGTTCCATAATCAAAATTGTTTAATTAAAAAAAATGCAAGAAGATTTACTAAAATCCAGCCTAATCAACTTTCTGAATGGCTCTATTTAATATTTTCTTTGCTCTTTAAAATAAATGTAACTGATTAACATAAATCTGCATGGCCCCTTGTCGGGATAAGCCTACTTACACATTCACACGGAAGCCTGATCCCCAAAGCCTTGAAGACCAACGTAATTCTGAAAGCAGGATAGGAACAAGGGGTTGGGAGCAGGGAGCAGGGGAGTGCATGAACCTGGAGAGCAATTTTTCACAACCTTCTTTACCACCTCTCTCCCCAAACCCCCTGTCAGAGCAGCTCCCATCTCCTTGTTCTCTTTTCCTTAGAGCAGCCTCCACTGATGTGCTGCCTCGTTTTTTCATACCAACCCCCTTTCTTCCAGCCCTTTTGGTCACTCCCTTTCCTCACAGGGAGTTGAAGGTGACCCACTCTTCACTGACTCTATTCTGCACCTCCCACCCATTACCACACCCACACTACCAAGGCCCAGGAGCCAGCCACAGCAAGCAAGCACGCTTCCTCTGAGCACAGGACCTCCAGAGAAAGTCTTCCGTGATTCTGATACTTCACACATATGATCCTGGGCTTTCTGGGGTCTCCAAGGTAAACCAAACATGAGTCCTGCACTCAACTGCCTTCCATTTAAAAGGAGAGATGAAGGCCATGTGCCGATGGACCGCCTGAGCTCAGGAGTTCAAGACCAGCCTGAGTAAGAGCAAGACCCTATCTCTTAAAAAAACAAAAATAGTCATGCACTGTGGCAGGTACCTGCAGTCCCAGCTACTTGGCAAGTTGGAGCAAGAGAAACACTTGAGCCCAAAAGTTCGAGATTGCTGTGAGCTATGATGCCATGGCACTCAACCGCAGGGTGACTCTGTCTCAAAAAAGTAAAAAAGAGAGAGAGAGAGATGAGGCAGGAAAACAATCATTTTAAGGCAAACACTGTATGTGAGAAATGCCACAAGAGAGAAACAAAAGGAAAGTAATAAGAAATGAGACGGCTTTTTGTTTGCTTGTACATTTGAATGGATGCCTGGAGCTATGCTGAAGACAAGACTAGGGCTCCTAGAAAGCCAGGGAGCAAATGTGTTGCAAAGGTCTCCATGATTTTCCTCCTGCACTGACAGATTTTACCCCACCCTCTACATTGGCCAGAGGAAGTGCTGGCAGAGAGAACCCTATTTCCAGAGTGGTTGTATGTTGCAAAATGTTTTTCCAGAGGTGTCAATGCTGCCTGCAATGGCTGAGCTGTGGTAGGGTTAAGCAGGGCTCTGTGGGTCACTTGGGAAGGGGTTGGTATGGCTCTGGCTGCACAGCAATGGAAAGGAGAGAATGAGGTCAACAAACACCTTGGAAGTCTGATGAAAGCCATTGACCTTCTAACCCCAAAACTGAATGCACAGGGCAACAAAATTTTGCTTATAATTTTGAAGATATTGAGCCCCTGGGTACTACCTATTGACTTCCCAGGAATCATGGGATCCCAGACAAAATACAGGCTTTGGAGTCAGAAATATATCTGAATCCTGGTGCTGCCACCTTCCAAGTGGGTCCTTAAACTCAACCTCTCTGATTCTTGGAAGTCTTGTAAAATTCAAGGTAGTAATAGCCACAACATTGCTGTAGGGACCAAATTAAAGTAGAACTAATAAGTAAAGCACTGGCACATACATAGCAAGTAATCAGTAATTGTGAGTTCTTAAAGAATGACTGTTTCTTTGAGAAATGTGCTCTTAAATTTCCAGTAAGTGACTTAAAAAATCTCATTTAGAAATCACGAAAATAAAAAGGAAATTCAATTCCACTAGGGCTAAGAAATTTCCTACCTTAAGTGTACATACCACTTGTGTTACCAAACGTTTGGTACATTGGTTTGCAGAAAAAGAAAGAGAAGTTTATTAATTTTGCCAGCAAATGAAGAGGATGTCAGACTCTAATCTTAAAGTTCCTTGGTCCTCACTATACACAGAAATACAGAGCTTTCGAAAGGAGTTTTCAGCTTTGGGCTACTGCTGTTTAACTCTAGCATCTCTGGTGAATACAATCTCATAACTTCTGCCCAGACAATCCCATTGAACCATCTCCTGTGGTACCAAGAAAAAAGAATACTTCCTTACCCCTCTGACTACACACTCCCTGGCCCCAATGCCTCATGCAGGGATGCAGTTTTTATTTCTCCCCCAAAATGGGGGGGGTGTTAAAGAGAAAATTCACAAAACATTTTACCCCTTTTTAGGCTGTTCCCTCTCTTTTTTTTTTTTTTTTTTTTTTTGAGACAGAATCAAAATTTGTAACCCTGGGTAGATTAACCGGGTGTCATAGCTCACAGCAAACACAAACTCTTGGGCACAAGTGATACTCTTGCCTCAGCTTCCTGAGTAGCTGGGAGTGTAGGCGCCAGCCACAATGCCTGTCTATTTTTAGAGACAGTGTCTCACTCTTGCTCAGGCTGGTCAATCTCCAATGGTAAGGGAAACGGAAAATCAGATGTGACCTTTGTTGTCCACTGTAGTAGGATGAAGAGTATCTCTTCAAATACATGACCACTTAGAACC
>CAUYON010074599.1:0-18709 GCA_963573935.1 Arctocebus calabarensis | reverse complement strand
TTTAAGGAGGATTGTTCTGAATTCTTTGTCCATTATTTAATAGGTTTCTACTTCTTTAGTTCATTGATGGAGGTTTCTTAGTTTCTTATGAGGTGTTATGATTTCCTGAGTTTTCAAAGTCCTGTTTCTTTTTTTTTTTTAATAATTTTATTGAATCATAGTTATGTACATTGGTGCAATCACAGGGCACGACTCATATATATTCAGAAATATTTTGATCGTACTGTTACAGATAGTCTTCATGGCATTTTCTTGATCACTATCTAACGACATTGATACGCGACCTTTAATAAGTGTCACCAGGACCCTGCTAAGATGCACCGTAGGTGTGTTCCCACTAATTGCCCTCCCTCTCCCCATCCCTGTATTCCTGTGCTATAATTGGGTTAGAAGCCCAAATGCCCATCGACCCACGAATGGATTAATAAATTGTGGTACATGTATACCATGGAACACTATGCAGCCTTAAAGAAAGATGGAGACTTTACCTCTTTTGTGTTTACATGGATGGAGCTAATATGAAGCTAATTTATAGCTTGCATCTGAAATTTTTGTTTGATTATTGTTTTTCCCTGACACTGTGGCTGAACGAATGGGCTCTGTTCACTGAAATCTGCTGCCTGCTTTCTCTCTCTGCTGTAGGTGCGTTCATTTCCGTTCAGACACAGCAGGCCTATGGGTATCTGCCAAGTAATAGTTGCATTTACTATTCTGGCCTGTCAAAGTGAAGAGGCGCAGGACATAGATGTGTCTGTAACCATGCCCTTACTACCATGCATAAAGTAAAAATATGATGAAAATATGCCTTGCTCATTAAACTGAGATAAAACCACACTTTGAAAATAAAGCTTAATATGTGTATACATTAGTGATACTAATTTTATTACTTGCTTTTAATATTTAGATTACAAATAAATTTGGGCACGCGTGTGAAAAATGCAGTAGTGGTGAACAGTGTGGGAGTCAGAGTTGATTGCACCTGTGAACCCTAATTACAAGATCTTTGATCAGGGCAAGTTATGAAATTTCTCAGACTGCCTACATTGTCGGCTGTTAGGAAGATTACATGAGATCATGCTTGTAAAGACCATCATCCAATGCCTGGCTCATAATAAGTGATTAAGAGATGTCAGCGATTATAATAATTTGTTACCAAATCGTAGTGAACACAGCACTTTATTTTTTTATTTTTTTTGAGACAGAGCCTCAAGCTGTCACCCTGGAAAGAGTGCTGTAGCATCACAGCTCACAGCAACCTCCACTTCCTTGGCTCAAGCGAGTTTCCTGCCTCCGCCTTCCAAGTAGCTGGGACTACAGGCACCGGCCACGATGCCCGGCCATTTTTTGGTTGCAGCTGTGGTTGTTTGGTGGGCCCAGGCTGGATTCGAACCTGCCAGCTTAGGTGTACGTGCCTGGCGCTTTAGCCCATTGAGCCACAGGCGCCGAGCTGTGAACGCAGCACTGTAAAACAGTGTCCTCTACTCATTTTAGCACTAAGAACGAGTTTCATGGAAGACAGTTTTTTCATGGATGGGGGCAGGGGAGATGGTTTTAAAAAAGACCTCAGTCTATTGAGAATACACTTGATATTTAAATGAAGGGGCAATCACTTTATAAAGTTATTTATCTAAATTAAGAATAAAGATGTATAGCTATAGATCTAAATCTGTAAGACTGGTAAAGGTCAAAAGTTTAGGTATATTCACTTTCATATGCATAATAATAGCTCGGAGGCATAGAAACTCATCAAGATTCATTTTTACCTGGGTGGAGTTAACCAGTTGCCTTGGTAACAGCTCCTATCCCCAAATTGAGAGTTAACAAGGGAATAGTTTAAAAGTACACATAGCAAAGTAGAGCAATGTAAGGAAAGAATGTTGTAAGTTCCCTTGTTTCTTTCACATCTATTTTACAATACGAGGTTTGTACTATTTTCAGAAATTTGTCTGGGTGCTTAAAAAGCATGTAGACACACATAGGAATATATATAGCACACTTCTTGAAGAAATCATCTTAAATTATGAAATGCAATGAAAACTAGATGGGTTTTCTAACCACTGACTAAGAAAACAAAAGACCCTTATTCTGAAAACGAAGGAGGGCTTCTTGCTGTCTGTCACTGGTGAAGAGAACTCTGTAGCAGAAGCGGAATGTTTCTGGCCTTTGGTCTGCATTTTTGAAGGGTAAGCCTGGTGCTGTGACGTTCAGTGCAAACAATTTGGCATTTGGCTCCAAAAATATGCTCAGAATTAGTTACTTCCTCCTTCAGCAACAGGCATCCAGTCAAATAATTTTTAACCAACTTTCAGAGCCCAATTTTACTTGAGCTACTGAGATCCTATTTCAAGTGACAGCTATCAAGGTAGGGAAAAGATTGAAATTTTGACACTTGTGAGATCTCAAGACTTAAACTAACTTTATACAATTCTATGTCTGAATTAAAAATCGTTTTAAATATCAGAGAGGAGAGAAAGTGTTGGCGAAGTAAAGGACCCAACAGCACTGTCTTGATATGCCATGTTACCCTTTCCTGATAGGGAGGACAGAGCCAGGGTGCAAAATTAGATTTCTTTTACTTAGATTTCTCCCACCTACGTGGATAAGAATCTTGACATTTGAAGTCTTCAGGGAACTAAAATCTTCTTGGATAGTCCTCAAACAAAATCTGAGGAGGAAAGGAAAATTAAGTGTGGAGCTATTTTTGAAATGGGTGAAAATTCGTTGTAATTCATTGTATATCTCTTTTTTCAGTTGTTATTGCTGCTGTGTTATTTACTCTTAGGTGTATAAATGATATTCAAAATGCTCACAATTGAGAACAATTTGAAAATATCGAACAAAATGAGTTATTTTAAACACACAGAAGTCGATGCTTCTCTTCCATGAGCACCTAACATTCCGCTTCTACTTTATGTTAGATTGAAATATGTCTTTCTGTCATTGCCAATGTTTCTATAGGATGACACTGATGTAAGAAGCATTTCATTTTTGTTGAACAATTTAAACAAAATAATATTGGCTAGGAAGATTAACAAATAAGATAAGGACACATAGCTGACTACAAAAGTGATTTTAAAGATGGTTCAGCCTACTAGGAATATATTTGATACTTACATGAAGAGGCAATCACTTTATAAAGTTGATTATCTAAAGTAAGAATAAAATGCCCTGGTCTGGATGGCTTCACACCAGAATTCCATCAAACCTTCAAGGAAGAGCTTGTTTCCATACTGCAGAAATCATTCCAAAAAATTGAGGAGGAAGGAATCTTTCCCAACATGTTCTACGAAACAAACATCACCCTGATACCAAAACCAGGAAAAGACTCAATTAAAAAGGAGAATTTCAGACCAATTTCACTAATGATATAGATGCAAAAATTCGCAACAAAATCCTAGCCAATAGAATACAGCTTATCATCATAAAAGTCATCCTGGCTCGGCGCCTGTGGCTCAACGGGCTAAGGCGCCAGCCACATACACCTGAGCTGGCGGGTTCAAATCCAGCCCGGGCCCGCCAAACAACAATGATGGCTGCAACCAAAAAATGGCCGGGCCTCCTCCTCTCTTGCCTACTTGGGAGCCGGAGGCAAGAGACTCACTTGAGCCCAGGAATTGGAGGTTGCTGTGAGCTGTGATGTCACAGCACTCTATCTAGGGTGACAGCTTGAGGCTTTGTCTCAAAAAAAAAAAAAAAAAGTCATCGTGATCAAGTAGGTTTCATCCCAGGGATGCAAAGCTAGTTTAACATATGCAAGTCCATAAACATTATTCACCATATCAACAAAAGCAAAAACAAAGACTGCATGATACTCTTTCTGAATAGATGCAGAAAAAGCATTTGATAAAATCCAGCATCCCTTTCTAATTAAAATGCTGAAGAGTATAGGCATAGGCACGGTTCTTAAACTGATCAAAGCTATCTATGACAAACCCACAGCTAATATTTTAGTGAATGGAGTAAAAATGAAAGCTTTTCCAGTTAGAACTGGAACCAGACAAGGTTGTCCTCTATTGCCACTGTTATTCAACATGCTGCTGGAAGTTCTAGCTAATATGATAGGGCAAGAGAAGGAAATAAAGAACATCCAAATGTGAGCAGAGGAAGTCAAACTTTCCCTCTTCGCTGACAATATGATCTTATACTTAGAGAATCCCAAAGACGAAACCACAAGACTCCTGGAAGTCATCAAAAAATACAGTAATATCTTAGGATAAAAATTCAATGTCCACAAGTCAGCAGCCTTTGTATATGCCAATAATAGCCAAGATGAGAGGTTTATTAAGGACACACCCCTCTTCACCATAGCTTCAAAGAAACTGAAATACTTAGGAATATATACCTAACAAAAGAGGTGAAGGACTGCTATAAGGAAAATTATGAAACCCTATGAAAAGAAATAGCAGAGGATATTAACAAATGGAAGAACATACCATGCTCATGGCTGGGAAGAATCAACATTGTTAAAATGTCTATACTTCTCTAAGCAATCTACAGATTCAATGCCATCTCTATTAAAATACCAACATCCGTATTTGAAAAAATAATTCTTCGTTTTGTGTGGAACCAGAAAAAAACCCCGTATAGCTAGGGCAGTTCTTAGTAATGAAAATGAAGCTGAGAGCACCAGCACCCCAGACTTTAGGCTGTACTACAAAGCCATAGTGGTCAAGACAGCATGGTACTGGCACAAAAACAGAGACATAGACATTTGGAATCCAATAGAAAACCAAGAAATGAAACTAATATCTTACAGTTACCCAATCTTTGATAAACCAAACAAAAACATACACTGGGGGAAAGACTCCTTATTCAATAAATGGTTTTGGGAGAACTGGATAGCCACATGAAAAAGACTAAAACTGGACCCGCACCTTTCTCCACTCACAAAAATAGATTCATGATGGATAAAAGACCCAAATTTATGGCAAGAAAGAATAAAAATCTTCAAAGAAAGCATAGGAAAAACACTGGAAGATATCGGCCTGGGGAAAGACTTTATGAAGAAGACTTCCACAGCAATTGCAAAAACAAAAATAAATAAATGGGACTTAATTAAATTGAAAAGCTTCTGTACAGCTAAGGAGACAGCAACCAAAGCAAAAAGACAACCTACACAATGGGAAAGGATATTTGCATATTTTGAATCAGACTAAAGCTTGATAACTAGGATCTACAGAGAACTCAAATTAATCCACATGAAAAACTCCAACAATCCTATATATCAATGGGTAAGAGATGAATAGACTCTTCTTTAAAGAAGACAAATGAATGGCTAATAAACATATGAAAAAATGTTCATTGTCCCCAATTATGAGACAAATGCAAATCAAAACCACCCTTGGGAACCCTCAAGGAACTTAAGCTATACCTCCCATTTGATTCTGCAATCATCCCATTACTGGATATCTACTCAGAAGGAAAAAAAATGTACCTTAAGGACACTTGCACTAGACTGTTTATCGCAGCTCAGTTTACAATCGTCAAAATGTGGAAACAGCCTAAATTCCCACCAACCCAGGAATGGATTCACAAGCTGTGGTATATGTATACCATGGAATACTATTCAGCCATTAAAAAAATGGAGACGTTACATCCTTTAACCTGGATGGTAGTGGAACACATTATTCATAGTAAAGTTTCACAAGAATGGAGAAGCAAGAATCCTATGTACTCAATTCTGATATGAGGTAATTAATGACCTAATACACAGTGGGAGATAGGGGATGGGGAGAGCAGAGAAAGGGAAGAAGGGAGGGGGTGGGGGATCACAGGGGATGGTACACCTTTTGGGGGTGGAACACAATTACAGGAGGGTCTTTATCTGACACAAGCAATCAATGTAACCTGGTTCTTTGTACCCTCAATGAATTCCCAACAATGAAAAATAAATTTAAAAAAACACAAAGCAAAAAAAAAAGTACCAACCAAATACTTATCAAAATATCAATGAAATTTTCAGAAAATATAAACTAATCTTAAAATTTATGTTGACCTAAAAAAAGAACTAGAACAGCCAAAGACATTGTGGGCCAGAAAACCAAAGCTAAAGGAAACACACTGATGTTAAAATACATTATAAGGCTAGTAATCAAAACAGCATGATATTGCCATAAAAACAGAGACCTAGACCAAGGGAACTTCCTTCTTCTTAAGCAACATACCAGCAAACCAAATCCAACAGCACATTGAAAAGATAATATATCTTGATTAAGAGAAATTTATAACAAGGATAGAAAGATGGTTCAACATACACAAATCAATAAATGTAATAATCACATTATCAGAATGAAAGACAAAAACCATAAGATCTTAATAGACATACCCAAAAAACCTCAATAAAATTTAATACTCCCTCATGATAAAAACTCTCAAAAACCTAGGAATAGAAGAAAAATGCCTCAAAATATGAAAGGCCATCTATGACAAAGCCATATGTAACATCACACTGAAAGGGGACATTTTGAAAGTCTTGCCTCTAAGAAGTATAATAAGACAAGTATGCTTGCCAAGAACTAAGAAATCAATTTGCATATTCAGAGCCAACTGATATTTGACAAAGCCTTCAAGAACATACACTGGAGAAAGAACACTCTCTTCAATAAATGGTAATGGAAAAAATTAATAACCATATACGAAAGAAGGAAACCAGACCCATCTTTCACTACATTCAAAAACCAACTCACAGTAGATAAGACTTAACCATAAAACTGAAAATTATAAAACTCCTAGAAGACAACGTAAGAAAACTCTTCAAGACATTATGGTAGGCAAATATTTTATGGCTAAGACCTCAAAAGGACAGCCAACAAAAGCAAAAATAGACAAATGAGAGGGTATCAAATGAAAAGGCTTCTGCACAGCAAGAGGAAAAGTAAACAAAGTAAAGAGACAACTTTTGAAAATAAGTCACAAATTTATTTGCAAACCACTCATTCAACAAGGGACTAATATCCAAAATGTAGAAAGTACTTAAGAACTCAACAGAAAAAAAGGAAAAAAAATTAGTAACTGAGCAAAGGACATGATTGGCAATTCTTAAAAGTCATACAAAAAGGTGTATGAAAAAAATGCTCAGCATCACTAATCATCAGGGAAATGTAAATCAAAACTACAATGACTCATCATCTTACCTCATTCTAAATTACTAAAAAAATAGATGCTGGCTGCAATGTAAAGAAAGGGGAACTCTCATGTACTTTGTACTTTCCCTTGGAAAATAAATTGGTATAGCCACTATGGAAAGCAATATGGTTATCATTCAACAAACTATTATAAAAATCAAACTGCCATATAACCCAGCAATCTTTCTACCAGGTATTTATCCAAAGGAAAAGAAATCAATATATCAAAAGAGACATGCAGTCCCATAGTAATTGCAGCAATGTTCACAATACAAAGATATGGAATCAACCTATGTGTCCATCAGTGGAGGAATGGATAAATTGTATATATACAAAATACTATTTGGCCATAAGAATGATATTAAGTCACTTTCAATGTGCATGAAACTTGAGTTGATTATGTTAAGCGAAGTAAGCTAAGGACAGAAAGACATTTTCTCTTGTATATCATGGGAGATAAAAGGTTAACCACATGAAGGTAAAGTGGAATGACAGGTGCCTGAAAATAGGAAAGGAGTATGGATGGCGAAGGGTAATGAAGTGAACTTGGTTGATATGAACAAATACATTTAGATAGAAGGAAAAGTGCTAATGCTTAATAGCACGGTAGGGTAACTACAGTTAAAAACAACATGTTTTTCAAAACAGCTAGAAGAGTCTACTTGAAATCTATACAACGTATAAAAATGATAAATACACAGGTGGTGGGTACCTTAAATACCATCACTTGATCCTTAAACACTCTATGCCTGTAACAAAATTCTACACCTACCCCATAGATAGAAATACATTGTATAAGACCATTTTAAATTTTGAAAAAACAATCTAGTGCTTGTGGGAATTTTTCCTTTCAGCTGACATTACACTCACTTTTCCTGTTACCTCACACATACTTATACATACTCCAGAGAAAAATGCCGCAGAAAAATATTTATTTTGACAGTTTTAATCATTAGGAAGCAATGAAGATAGTCACAAGATATTTCCTAGTAGGCTCTTGGACAGAGAAAGGAAATGTAATTAAGATGTTGAGTAATTTAATTGACGTACACTCTCCAGAGCATATCTTCTTTTACTGCTGTTGCTATTTCCAGATCCTATTTTCCAGCCAGCGATTTTTTTATGAGTTGTGATATTCACTTGAAACCTTAATCATTCTCAGACACTGAGCTCTAAAATGGAAACTAGGACTATCCCCTCCATCTGAAACGCACTTAAAAAAACTAGAGTTGCTGTTTCAACTGCTTTCAAGAATTATGAAGGACAAGGCAAGGGAAATATTTAGGAATAATGTTATGTATTTTCATTTTAAGGCTTTGAATATCCAGACTTTCCCTGTGGAAATTCCAATGCTGCATTTTCAGGTCCCAGATTAAAATGCTAGATAGATACCGAATAGGAACCTAGGTAAGACTCTTTAATAATGATGATGGCATCATAAAATGAGCTATTGATAGCATATAAAATAATATTAATGTAATTAGAAAGTAACCAGAAAGAAAATTATTTATGTCCAAAATTATAATTTGAAAATTCTATTAATAAACATTCAATTTTTGGTTAATGTTGGTTTGATAAATTTACTTTGTAAATTTCTATTTTTACTTAATACTATGTAATCACTTTTACCTTTGTTCCTGCATTGGAAAAACACAATTCTCATTCAGTTTCTATACACTACCTTGGTTTTATTTCTTGTGGTTTCCTGGGTGTATCACTGTCTACCTCATAATATTCCCCAAAATGCTGTCTCAATTTTTTTTCTTTTTTGGCCGGGGCTGGGTTTGAACCCACCACCTCTGGAATATGGGGCCATCGTCCTACTCCTTTGACCACAGGCACCGCCCACCTTCTCAATTTTGTACACACTTTCCTTCCCCAAAGTAAAGACACTGTGGTTAAGTCTATTCCACCCTTAATTTCCAAGCTGTGGTAGTCAGAACAATGCCCTTGCCCTCACAGATGTTTATATGATCGTGCCATAAATCTGTGAACATAGTGTATTACAAGGAAAAGAGACATTAAGTTTGCTCATGGAATTAATTTGCTGATCAGTTGACCTTATATTAGAGAGTTGGTTTTGGATGGTCCAGGTGGTTTCAGTGCTTTTCTAAAAATCCACATGTGTGAAAGGAGGCAGCAGAGGTTGCAGGGTCAGAATTATTTGAAGGTGCTACACTTTTTGATTTGAGGGTGAGGGAAGGGGTTTTGAGCCAAGGAATGTGGATGAGGCCCTAAAAGCTGGAAAAGATAAAGCAGATCCTCTAGAAAGCCCTGGAAGAAATGCAGCCCTACTGACCCCTTGACTCTAGCCCAGCAAGACACACTTTGGCTTCTGACTTGCAGGCAAGAGATACAAATAAATGTGTATTGTTTAAAGCCACTAAATTAGTAAAAATGTATTACAACAGCCATAGAAAATTATTACACAACATTTCCTTATGAGTGTGTCAGCGATTGTCTGCCTCATGGTCCCCATATTCTCAAATTGCCTCACTTCTGGGTCCACTTCAGTGACCAGCACTGGACAGTGAACTCAGGTGGTTCGCTGCACAGTACTTAGAGGTTTGTTACTCCATAGCACTATCATAATTTCAAAGACATAAAAGTGCATTATGACGGAAACTCTGGAAAACTCTGCATCAGAAATGATGGAGCCTCCAGGAGCACTGGAGCCAAGAGTCAGTTCTGTGCACCTCTGTCAGCATCATGTCCCGGGCTGTGTTGTCTGCAGGACATGGCTTTTCTCCTATTCCCAGATTGTCTTCTGTCGTTACTCACCAGATTCATTCAGAATCAAACTCATTAGATCATACCTTTCGTGAAGTCTGTTTCTGGAATACATCCTAGGAATATAATGTACTTTATCTTTGTTGTGGCTTATTAGAACAGTGTCTTCTTCTAAGGTATCCCACAACAAATTACAAGGCACACATGGATTTTCTAATTTTTCTAAATAAATAACAACTTCTCTAATGTATAGAGTATATTGAGTATATTACTCAATTGAGTATATTGAGTATATTACTCAATTTTCATAATAATGCTTTCAATTATTGTAATTTGCCTAACTAGTACTAAGTGAGGAGAACGTAAGTGTGAAGAAGAGAAAATTTGTATTGTAAAACATACAAATAGAGTTAAATTTGTACCATTCAAATTAGTATAACTTTTAGTTATTAAGTATTATACTATTTTTTTTTAAAAACCCTCAAGGTTATAAATACCCTATCCATATACATGTTTTCATATTTCTGTGTTTATATAACACATTTTTTTATATTCTGTTTTTTTAAATTAAATCATAGCTGTGTTCATTAATGCAATCATGGAGTACAATGTGCTTGTTTCATATACAATCTGAAATATTTGCATCAAGCTGGTTAACATAGCCTTAATGGCATTGTCTTAGTTATTGTGCTAAGACCTTTATATTCTGCATGTTTTTATATTATTCTGCTTTAGGTTATAAATACTCTATCCATATACATGTTTTCATATTATTCTGGTTTTATATCATACACTTTTTATATACATATTTTTATATTATTCTGCTTCCAGAATATGCAAAAAGAGTCTTTAAAAAGTTAAATATCATTGCAGAATATTGGTTACTCAATTTTCTCATCGTCTCTTTTTCTTTCTGAAAAAAGTAGCATATTAAGTTTTATGCTCAGAGAAGACAATTTTGAAATAATTAGCAATAAATTGATTAAGCTATAATTATAAAAATATTAAAAAAATTCACATACATGTCCATATTTATAGTTTGCTATACTAAGTTGTAACATCTACATGCCTAAACTCTGAGTTATGGAACATGGATAACGGTTTGATAGATGAATTCTTTCCTGGCAGTGATAATGACTCTACTTACCATGTTCTTCATTTTCAAGTTACTGAGCCTTAAATTAGCAAGCAAAATATTATAATTCAAAATCAGAGCTATTGTAAATAGATTATCTGGAAGATTATCGCAAAAAGCATTATTCTGATTTTGAACCTAAGAAAATAATTTCAACATTTATTTGAAAGAATTAATATACTGATAATCTAGCTATAAAATAGGCATTTTGAATATCGTTTCTGAAGAAAAAAAATTCCGTGTTGTAGCTTACAGAAAACATGAGGAATGGCAAAAGCAACACTAAAATTATAATAATTGTCATCATTTATTAATTACTGACACCAAGAATGAAACATATTTCTTAGAATAATGTTAATTCAGGAAAGTTTTGAAAAACAAAAAGTTTTCCAGAAAAGCATGGCATTTGAAGTAATATTTTTATTTTTTTCAGGTCTGGTAGCATTTGAAAGAATGTAGTATATTTTTGGAAAGTCACAATAAAATAAACTTTGATGAAATCAAAAAAACAACAAAGCTTTGCCAAAATATTCAAAATCTCTTCAACTTATTATCTAGAAATAATGGATTTGAGAATATCCTCTTACATAAAGAAAAAGTGAACATCTAATGTACTCAATACTAATAGGAAACTAGTAGATAAAAACTATATGCCCACACAAGAGAAAAACACAATTAAATTCAAGAAGGGGAGAGGGAGAGAGTCTGGTAAGTTCTCACCCAACAGGCAAAATGTAGGGGTATATTTCATACTTCCTGGGTGAAGGAATCAGCAGTAACTTGGACTTTACCTAACAAATGCAAATAGTGTAACCTAATCATACATACCCTTATATTAATCTGAAATTTAAAAAAAAAAAAGATTTTTAGAAATACTTTACCTGTCTTTATCATATCATGTAAATATTCAGATGCCTTAATTTCCTCATGAAGCTTCATGTGTTACACAATGTAAGTGAAGTTTTCTAATGCAATTTAAATTGTCATGGAAATAAAATAATTTGCATTCACCTTAATGCAGTCAAATTCATCATATATTTGCACTATTATTGTTAATTATATTTTCTCATTATATTAGAATTATCTCTTGTAAATTAAGTCTCTAATTCACTTGAAATTCAATAATGGTCAAACTATTTTATTCATAAAATGAGTCAATTTTATTTCCTATGGAATAGTTCTTTTTTTGTACATGTTTCTGAGTTTATTTTATTCCATTAGTCTACATATCTGTTTTTTCTTATGTATCACACCGTGTTCTATTTTATTGTAGAGAGAGTCACCTTCTTTTTCAAAATTGACAGTTATTTACTATAGACTGAATGTATGCCCAAGTCCCAAATGCATATGTTAAATCTTACCTCCCAAGGCAATGATGCAATGTTATTTAAGGGTGTGGCTTTGAATAGGTGATTAAGTGACAAGAGTAGAGACCTCGTGAATGGAATTTATCCCCTTATTAAAGATGCTCCAGAAATCTCCTTTGCCCAAACCCCATGTTAGGACACAGAGGGAAAACGACCATCTTCTAACCAGGAAATAAGCCTCAAAAGACAATAAACTAACCATCATCCTGACCTTGGACTTCCCAGCCCCTAGAACTGTGAGAAATAAAACTGCGTACAACCCACCTCATCTATGGCATTCTGTTATAGCAATCCAAAGGGACTAAGACATCTTTAAAGAATATTTTATGCTTTCATATAAATTTTAGTCTACACTTATTAAATTCTTCAAAAATTTTGTTGAGATTAAATAAACTAATTTATTGTGAATTATAAGAATTGATATGTTTTAATGTGTTTATAGTAAATTATTTTATTGATGGTAAGATTTTATCTGTGGGCATGAAAGGATCTACATTTGTCCATGTGTTTTTTTATGTCTCTCAGGGGAATTTTAATTTTTTTCATAAAGTTTTCCACATCTTTTCTTGGGCTCATTCCTAAGCCACGTTGGACTTTTTTTATTTTGTGAATGATAGTATTTTTTCCCTACTATATTATCTAGTTGATTATGTGTGTTATAAAAGGACATTATTGATTTTTATGAGTTAATTATGCCAAATTTATCCTTATCTAGAAATTTTGCAAGCTATTTTATTAGTTCCAATTTTGTTTCAGGTGATTCTGTGGAGTGGATCAAATAGTCTATAAAAGAAATGAGACTACTTTCTCTGTTCTAACCCTTATTTTTTTTCTTTCTTTTTCGTTTCTTATAAAATTGGGTAAACCAGTTAACAAAATATTGAGGAGTAACAGTGGAAAAGTACATGTCTGGTCATCGTTTATCTGTCTGATTGTATTGAGATAATTGATTGTTTTCCTTTAATTTGTGCAGTAAATTAGTTAATTAATTTCCTGATGCAGAACAACACTTATATTCTTGGACTAAACTCTGATTATGATGAGGTATTTTACATATTTTATTCTATTTTTGTACATCTTGTGACTTAAATTAGTTTATCCTTCTGTTTTTGTGTGCTTTCATTTTCCAATTGGAATCAAAGTCATATTAACTTCATAAACCTAAGCAAAAAACTTCTCTTATATTTCTGCATTCTTCAACTATGTATACATATGTGCAGTAGGATACATATAAGGATATCATTGAATGTTGGGAAAAACTTATTTAAAAAACTCATTTGATCTTTAACTTTTTATTGAGGAGGTGAGATGTACTATAATCATCATTTGAATTTCTTTAGCAGGTTGTGATCTATTCTAGTTTTTAATTTTTTCTTGCACCAGTTTTTGCATTTTGCATATAAATTTTCAAACATTCAAATATGTTAGATTTTAAAAGTTTTTTATCATATAATTGCTTATAATATTCTTTTGCTATCTCGTAATCAATATTATACTTTTAGTTAGTCATTTTGGATCAATTTTTAGTTCTTAGTTTCAAGTGAGTTTCCATTTTAGAAAGAATTTTCCATGTTGATTATTGTTCCATCAAGACTTATTTTTTCAACTTACATTTTCTATATGTTACTCTTTAGTTACTTCATCTTCCATTATGTCTTCTACTAGATACATAATCTCTTCTGATTGGAAAGTTATGCACAATAATTTTATTCATCTAGTGGTTACTCTTAACTTTCTAATACTTCTTATGCTTATAAGTGTTTTTTTGTTCCTACAAATTTCTTCAACTTGACAATATCCAAAATCTTCCTCCAGAACAAAGACATGACTTGGCACGCTGTAAAATTTCCTACAGTTTCCTAAAAAGCCTCCAACACCTCACCTCCTCATCATATTTTTATAATTCGTTAAGTCTAGCTCTGAATTATTTCATGAGGAAAAGTAGGTAAGTAGACAGATGATATATAAATAGACAAATAAATAGATGGATGTACAGAATATTAATAAAACAGATACTTTCTATTGTAGTTTCAGGTTAATTATGAGTACAAAGTATCAGGTTACGCTGTTTGAATTTGTTAAGTAAAGTCTCTCTTATAATTGTGTCCCACTCCAAAGGGGTTTGCCATACAGGGGAATACTGTACCCCTTAAGTGGAAGTACCCCTAGCCCCGCTCCTCTCCTTGCCCCATTCACTACTTCCCTTGCCCCCACCTTGAATTTATTTGAGTTTTTCTCTTATGTGGGTACATATTAGATCATCTGCTGGTTTCATATTAGAATTGAGTACATTGGATTCTTGCTTCTCTATTCTTATGATACTTTACTAAGAAGAATGTGTTCCAACTCTACCCAGGTTAATACAAAAGATGTAAAGTCTCCACCTTTTTTAATGGCGGAATAAATAGGTAGATACATTTAAACCTTATATTTTTAAATATTTACTCAATGTTACTTTCATTGTAATATGCAATATTCCTGAATTCATTTTCTGGTGTGTGTTTGTGTGAGTACTTCCTCCAAGAATATTACAAAAGTCTTTGGATGATAAACTCTTTGAGGTCTTACAATTAAGAATATTTGCAATCTCACTTCCATATTTAAATGATAGGTGAGCTTTATAGCTAAAATTCATTTGAAATGCCTTTTCTTCAAAACTTTAAAAATATTCCTCCATTATTTTCTTGCATTCAGGAATAATAATAACAAATCCAATGTCATCATCCTAATTATTCTTCACGTGTAGATGAGCTGCTCTTCCTTTCTGCAAGTTTTTAGTAGGCTTTCTCCCTGTCTTTTACTTTGTAATACTTGGGTCCATTTCAGTCTGAGATATTTAATTCATTTTTTGAGACATTTTAACCATTGCTTATGCAAATATTTTTATCGCTCGGGTTTTTTCTTTCTCCCACAGGGACTCCCACAAATGTTAAAAATTCTACTTTTATTCTTAAAGTCTTTTATTTTTTACTTATATTTTTCATTCCCTTATTGCTTTTGATACCAACCAGGAAAGTTACTAAACTTCATCTTGCAACCTATTAAGTGTGGGTGTTATTCACCTTTCTATAACTAAACTGCTTTGAATCTCCACCCTACCTATAACACTTGTCCTCCCCAGAGTCAGTTACAGTCCACATGTGTGTGAGAGAAAAGGTAGAGTCGGAATCATCAGATCTGCAATACAGGTTGACATTTCCCTGGATCCAGGCCTGACTGGGAATCCTTCCAGACTTTGCTCTTTACTGGGAGCAATTTTCCACAGTGATTATCATTTAGCCCTTGAATTTGGATGAAGAGTTGGAGGGAGAATAACATTCAGAAGCTGGGGGGCCTGCTTGAATCTTTTTGTATTTTTACTACTCAGCTTGGCTTGATCTATACTCTGAGATTGACCCTTCATCATTTGCCACTGCTGGTTTCTGCCTCTCATTTGCAATGGGACAGGCAAGAATTTCCCCAGAAGAAGAAAATGAACATCTAGCCAAATCTTTCTTCCCTTAGAAGCAGGGCTTCCACCCATGGCTTGACAAATTCAAGGTGGGGGCAAGGGAAGTAGTGAATGGGGCAAGGAGAGGAGTGGGGCTAGGGGTACTTCCACCTAAGGGGTACAGTATTCCCCTGACAATTTCTTCAATCATCAATGCTGGAACAGCTTCTGTCTCTGATGTTTCAAACTGTCTGTGTAAGGTGTAAGACCCAAAGTTTCTTTTCTTTGCATCTCTGCTATCAGTGACATTGGGACTGGGAAAAGGAGGGAACAGACTCTGTTTTTCACTATTGTTGCAGAGGTCAATGCTGAAATAATTTCTCCTTCTCTAAAAGTGTTTAGAAAAACAGCAGTTTTTCCTGGGCCAAGGCTTGGGCAGGTATTTAAGGTTTGAAGGGGTATTGCACACATTATGTAGTAATTATTTGAAATGCCTTTTCTTCTAGTGTTTTAAAATGTAGATGGATATACTGAAGTAAGAATGTTGAAGATTATGAATGATGTAAGGTTCAGAGAAAGACTTATTTTCAGGAATGGCTTTGCATAATAACTGATAAAAATATTTAAAAGTATTTTGACATGAGCGATTCCATGAGAATAAGCCAACGTTGCACCATGTAAACGCCCTAATTATAACTGAGAAAATCCCATCTACTAGCTCAATGTGACTTATATTTACTTGTGTACTGTAAGTTAACCACTACAATGTGTTTCTGTTTTTCCTTTAGGAAGGAGTTTTCATATATATTGTCTTGTTTGATTCTTCAGCCTGACAAAATATATAATCATTTACCCAAAGGATCTAGTCTTCAGCTTCCAGGATCTTAAGACTTTTCCCAGGATAAGGGAAAGTCATCTCTGGGCAGAGTTCCATTGAATGTAAATAGAGAACTAAGTAAAGTACCAATGCCTTTGTTCTGACTCTCAGTTGCCCAAGGTTTCCGTTGGAGGATAATTTTGTGGAATTGCCATCTTCACAAACTCTGACACTCACAACCACATGAAATCCTGCAGCTATTCCATTCCCCCACTGCCTTACTGGGTGACTTCCCAGGTAATTGGATTGGGGAAAGTTTTTCAGTAGACAATGAATTAATTTGCCTTTCCTCTCAAAGGGTATTTAGATAATTATCAGTAACCTCCAGCATCTTAACTCAAGGGGATGAATAATGCCATTTCTGGCCCTGTGGCAGGGATAGGGGAGAAATGCTAATCACGGCGTGAGGGAGTGGCCAGAACGGGGCTTGACTGAGCTGAATCACTCTGAGCTCTGCCCATGCTGCCTACACTACAGGTCAGCACTCTGAGTAATCAACTTAAAGTTGTAAGTATTCAGAGACTCAAGCCTCAATTTCAAAAGATAAACATATGTGGAGTGCAGATCAGAAGATGGCGGTGGAGACGGTCCCATAGCCCATCTCACCCCAGTCAGCAGGTGAGAGGGTGGGAACTCTGGATCTTTCCCCATGTGAACTATTGGAGTGGACGGGCAGCTGGTGAGACACAGAGATTGGGAGGATTGGCACATTTGAAATATAGTTCTTAACCATGAAAACTGTTGCAGACCGTTTCCCCCTGCCCGGGGGAAGGGCAGATGGCCCCTCCCACAGGGAGGACAGCAGGTCGCAACCCACAAGCTCTAATCAGAGAAAATTCCACTGAAACGTGGAACTCAGAGTTTGACGATCAGAAAGGGGCGCTGCTGGGAAGCATGGAGACCCGGGCAGCCCTGGCGTGAGCCGAGGGGTCCAGACTCTGCCGGACTAACACACTGGAATGCCCAAAATGAAGAGCACCTTTTCCCCAGATCAATGAGAGAGAGAAAGAAAGGGTGACCAGCCAGCGTTACACTAGGCGGGGACCCTAGTGAAGCCTGAGTGGGGCAGAAAAGACACTTTGAGCTGTGGAAGCTGTGGAAGTTGGCGAGGAGGGCCCCCAGGCACTTCAGCTGGAGAATAACTGAAGTTCAAGTTCCCACCAACAGCCCTGCAAAGCCCCTTCCCCTCCAGCCTTCACGGTGGCTGGGAGCAGCTGCGAGCCGCAGCCATAGCAACCGTCGCCCCAGGTGCTGCTGCGGTCACTCAGAAGCCACCGCCCCGCTAATAGTGACACACTGCTGAGGCTCCCGAGATCTGCAGCGACCACGTGGCCCCTCCCCTCCAGCCTTCACGGCCACTGGGAGCAGCTGCAACTGGCAGCCATAGCTGCCATAGCTGCCATAGCAACCACCGCTGCTTGTGCTGCCACGGTCGCTGGGGCGGGCCCTCCGAAGCAAAGCCACTGCTACCGTGAGCGTGGTGACACCGCCCCGTGAATAGTGACACCACCCCGACACCACTGCGGCCACCGAGATCTGCAGCGACTGCGAGGCCCCTCCCCCACAGTCGCCATGAGCCCCGCTCCCATGCTCCCCTCTCACAGCAGATTGTTGTTACTGGACTGAACTGCAATTCTATATACATATAATTTTTTTTTTTGAATACCCTTTTCTTGGAGGCGCTATCAACAAATAACTCTTTACTTCACTTTCTTTTCTTAGACTATTTTTATTACCTCCTATTCTCAGCTGAACATTATTCTTCCTCTCCCACATTAATTTCTTTGCTCTCTCTCCCCCTCCTCTCCCTCCCTTCTTATAGCTTCTAAGAGTGCTTATATCATATTTGCTAGAGCCTTTTCTTCTTTGCTATTCTCAAGTATTTTATAAGAAGCAATTTAATTGTAGAATTCTTTTTTTTTTTCTTCTTAGCTGTTGTTCTGTGATTGGCTGTTTGTTTGTTATGTTTTGTTTGTATGTTGATGTTTCTGACTGCGGGTGCATCTGTGGGCTTAGGCGTCTGGTAGCCCTTCTACGAATGTATTA
>CAUYON010074596.1:0-11361 GCA_963573935.1 Arctocebus calabarensis | reverse complement strand
ATAAAGCCCATTTGGTCATGGTATATAATTTGATGTGTTATTGGATTCTGTTTGTTGGGATCTCATTGAATATTTTTGCATCAATATTCATTAGTGATATTGGTCTATAATTTTCTTTTCTTGTTGGATCTTTTTTTTTTTGTTTTGTTTTGTTTTATTTTGAGACAGAGCCTCAAGTTGTCACCCTGGATAGGGTGCCATGGCATCACAGCTCATAGCAACCTCCAATTCCTGGGCTCCAGCGAGTCTCTTGCCTCCGCCTCCCAAGTAGCTGGGACTACAGGCGCCCACCACAACGCCTGGCCATTTTTTGGTTGCAGCCGTCATTGTTGTTTGGCGGGTCCTGGGGCTGGATTCGAACCCGCCAGCTCAGGTGTACGTGGCTGGCACCTTAGCCCATTGAGCCACAGGCGCCGAGCCTAGAACGTGAAGATTTTTAAAAATTCCCTAAGACTATGGAAGAGTTGAACATTATCAGCCATGGACCTAAGTGACATTTATTGGAAGAGTTGAACATTATCAGCCAATGGACCTAAGTGACATTTATCAGATACTGCATTCAGTAGCTGTGAAGTACACATTCTTTTAATGCAAATGAAACATTCATTCACAAAAAGTCTCAATATATGCCAAAAAGTGATTATCTATTACAAGTAATTATTAGTAAAGTGGGAGTCAGAGTTGGCTAATTGTCTCATCATAGATGGTCCTGTGAGTTTTACTCTAACCTGACGATATTCTAGCATCTTTTCCCCAGTCGGCTAACTTTATTATTCACTTATTAGTTTCAGGGATCTTGACAAGATTAAGACCCAGCTCTCTACCCTCCCCCCAAACAATTGAGTTATTTAAGTAGGAATTGAAAAGAATAATAAGAGGTTGAACTTCACCTCCCTTTTCCTGGGTTCTGCAGTTCTCTGTTCTCAGAAAACGCAGTCTTCCACCTGAAGCATGGCAACATATGATCTGGACCCCAGCACATCTGTTGCTTAAGATTTTCTAAAATAATCTCAGTTGCCACTGAGGACAGTGAACTTCTGCAAAAGCCAGTCTGTCAATCAGGGGTCCTGTCTTCAGAGCCCTCAGCTTGTTCCTCAGCTTACTTCTGGAGCTGAGGGAAACACTGGTTTCTGTCCCCCCCAAAATGTGCTTTGTGTGTGTGTGTGTGTGTGTGTGCTAATGTCCCAAGAGGCAGCCCTAGACCTAAAATAATACATTACTGCAGGGGCTTCTAAAGCAGAGCCCATTGGCTCTACTAAAATGTGTGCTGACAGCATTTTCCTGAGAAAAGAACTCTTTAGCTTTCATCAGATTCTCAAGAAATAGGAGCGTTGGCTCAGTGCCTGTGGCTCAAGCAGCTAAGGCGCCAGCCACATACACCTGAGCTGGCGGGTTCAAATCCACCCTGGGCCCACCAAACAACAACAACGGCCACAACCAAAAAATAGCTGGGCGTTGTGGCGGGCGCCTGTAGTCCCAGCTACTTGGGGGGCGGAGGCAGGAGAATCGCCCAGAAATTGGAGTTTGCTGTGAGCTGTGATGCCACAGCACTCTACCCAGGGCGACAGCTTGAAGCTCTGTCTCAAAAAAGAAAGAAAGAAGTAGGAGCTTTGACCTCTAAAATGCTAAGACAATTGCATTATCCTTGCAGGTTGTCAACAAAATCGTCACACCTTAGCCCTATAGAAGACCCAAAAGGGCTGGGCATGGTGGCTCACGCCTGTAATCCTAACAGTCTAGAAGGGCAAGATGGGTGGATAGCTTGAGCTCACAAGTTCAAGACCAGCCTGAGCAAAAGCAACACCCTTGTGTCTACTAAAAATAGAAAATCTTTTTTTTGCAGTTTTTGGCTGGGGCTAGATATGAACCCGCCACCTCCGGCATATGGGGCTGGCGCCTTATTCCAATGGCCCACAGGCGCCGCCCCTAAAAATAGAAAATCTATTTGGAGGTTGCTGTGAAATATGATGCCTTACTACTCTATCCAGGACAACAGCTGGAAACTGTGTCTCAAAAAAAGAGAGGATCCCAAGCTACATTTTTGTTTTCTCATCTGTAGTACAGAGTTGCATCAAAGAACATCCAACCTAACCATTGGCTTCACTAGAGAAGTTCTAGGCAACAAACCTAGCTTGCACTCAACACTTCCACAGGCTTCATTTACGAACATTCTGAAAAATAAAACTCTGGAGACAATGGTTTCTCCAGTTTACCTGGGAAATACTGATTTAGAATGTGCCCTTGTTTCCCCATTCATTTCACACACTTACCAAGCCTGCAGTGGGACAAGCGCCTGCTGGGTGCTCTGGGAAAATTGCTCTTGGCACTTGGTTGGCAGCCTGTCTTGCAGTGCAGCTCACCGTAGTAGCATTCAGACGTTAGAGAAAATTACAAAAGGTCTTCGAGTCTTAATTTTTTATTTTTTGAGACGGAGCCTCAAGCTGTCACCCTGGATAGAGTGCTGTGGCATCACAGCTCACAGCAAACTCCAATTCCTGGGCTCAAGCGAGTCTCTTGCCTTCGCCTCCCAAGTAGCTAGGACTACAGGCGCCCGCCACCATGCCCGGCTATTTTTTGGTTGCAGCCGTCATTGTTGTTTGGCGGGCCCAGGCTGGATTCGAACCTGCCAGCTCAGGTGTATGTGGCTGGCGCCTTAGTTACTTGAGCCACAGGCGCTGAGTCTCTTAATTTTATTTTCTTATTACTATTATTATTATTTTTTTTTTGTAGAGACAGAGTCTCACTTTATTGCCCTCAGTAGAGTGCTGTGGCTGGCGCCTTCGCCCGTTGAGCCACAGGTGCCACCTGGAGTCTTAATTTTAGATTCCTTGTCTGAGAAATGGGGCTATGGCTACTGTATGTATTTGGGGTTCCTTTAGGCATGTCATGCAGGATGATTTGGATCTTAGCTCTTTCCTCTTCAAATTTGGTCTTGAGCCCCACACTCATTTTCCTGCAGCTCCCTGCCCCTTTCTTTTGCTCCCTGTAAGCCACACTCATTCCCGGTCCATTCTCATTGCACCTGCTGTTTCCTCCACTAGGAGGTGCTCCTTTGAGTCTTTGCAACTCTGCATTTTGCTCACTCCCTACCTATCCTTGGATTTCAGCTCACACAAGTTCCCTCCTCACAGATTTTTCTTGGCCACTCACCCAGGATCACACCCTCACTCCACTGCCTTTCTACTATATTGTTTTCACAGACCATCATCTAATGACTTCACTACTGTACTTATTATTTAAAGTCTCATTTCTTCTCATTAGAACTTGTTCAGGGCTGTGACTCCTAGACACAGGACAGTGCTTGGAAAAGTACAGAACCCAGTAGTAGGTATTTGTTGAATGAATGAATCGAATGAAATAAGGTAAAGGGTGTTGACTGGTACAAATGAAAAACAAATCAACATGAGGCAATTAAGTTTGCTTTTATTCTTGTTATTATAATATTTACATATCAGAGGAGGTGAGTTGTTTTGACATTTGCATAACACAATGGCTCCAAAAGAGTAATTGACCGAGAACAATATGCAAAACAGAAAAGTGCTGGTTGCTTTGACATCACACACCCTCTTCATCCTCCACACCCACGAGGTTTACCAAAAATTCTTAGGCGGTTTTCCCCGCGGCCAGATGTGACAGCTATTAAAATGGCAGGTTTCTGGGTGGAAAGGGTGATGCAGATCCAGAGGAGGGGAAGGCTCCTTGTATGCGAGTGGATGCTGTATTGGACAGGTAACACGCAATGGGTAAGAGGCAAGCCGTGGACTGGGAAGGAAGTTTGTTTATTTTTTGGAGACACAGTCTCTGCATCACCCTAGATAGAGTGCTGTGACATCACAGCTCACAGCAACCTCCAGCTCTTGGGCTTAAGTGATTCTCTTGCCTCAGCCTCCCATGGAGCTGGGACTACAGGCGCCCGCCACAACACCCAGCTCTTTTTTGGTTGTAGTCGTCATTGTTGTTCGGCAGGCCCGGGGCTGGGTTCGAACCCAGCAGCTCCGCAGTATGTGGCCGGTGCCCTAGCCACTGAGCTATAGGCCTGGGAAGGAAGTTTTAAACTGAAGAGAGACTCCAAATAAACCTTTAAGCTAAATAAGAAAACTGGACCCATTCTATAAACGCCAAAGTTTTTGTTTGGTTGATTTTTTTGAGACGGAGTCTCAAGATGTCATCCTATAGAGTGCAGTAGCATCACAGCTGACAGCAACCTCTAACTCTTGAGCTTAAGCAATTCTTTTGCCTCAGCCTCCCAAGTAGCTGGGACTACAAGTGCCCACCACAATGCCCAGCTATTTTTTTTTTTTTAATTTGTAGAGACAGATTCTCACTTTATCGCCCTTGCTAGAGTGCTGTGGCGTCACCCAGCTCACAGCAACCTCCAACTCCTGGGCTTAGCCCATTCTCTTGCCTCAGCCTCCCGAGTAGCTGGGACTACAGGCAGCGCCAGAATGCCCGGCTACGTTTTTGTTGTAGTTTGGCCAGGGCCAGGTTTGAACTCGCCACCATTGGCATATGGGGCCGGTACCCTACCCACTGAGCCACAGGTGCCGCCCTGCCCGGCTATTTTTTTTTTTTCTTGCAGTTGTCACTGTTCTTTTTTTTTTTTTTGCAGTTCGGCGAGGCTGGGTTTGAACTCGCCACCTTTGGTATATGGGGCCGGCACCCTACTCGATGAGCCACAGGTGCCGCCCTGTCACTGTTCTTTTAGCTGGCCTGGGTGCGGTTCAAATTCGCTAGCCTTACTATTTGTGGCCAGAGCCCTCTTCACTGAGCTACAGGCACGGCCAATGGAGAAGTTTTTATGCACGTCCAAGCAGGTAGTTACCCATAAAACTTGCCTGTTTTGAAGTGTGGAGGGAGACAATAGACTGAATTCCATTTCCATCTCTTGAGTGGTGGGAAATAATACAAAGGTCATGAAAAGCCTTGAATGTCAGGCAGGGACTCCGGGCCTTTGAAAGTGAGATCTCTAAGGAGACCAATGAAGAGCAGTGTTAAGTAAAATGGTATTTTAGGAGGAAAGAGTCCTTTTGGAGATGCCAGAGGGAAGACTCTTAATAGTCCAGACAAGAAAGAGAGTATGCGGTGGCTCAAGCCTGTAACCCTAGGACTCTGGGAAGCCAAAGTGGGTGGATTTCCTGAGCTCAGGAATTTCACAGCAGCCTTAGCAACAGCAAGACACTGTCTCTAAAAAAAAAATAGCTGGACGTTGTGGCAGGCGCCTGTAGTCCCAGCTATTTGGGAGGCTGAGGCAAGAGGAACTCTTTTTTTTTTTTTTCTTGCAGAACTCATTTATTAGGTAGAGGCAAGAGGAACTCTTGAGCCCAAGAGTTGGAGGTTACTGTGAGTTATGACGCCACAGCACTCTACTGAGGGCAACAAAATGAGACTATCTCAAAAAAAAAAAAGAAAGAAAGAAAGAAAGAGTATAGGGAACATAATAGGGAGAGAAGTAACAGGTGGGAGAAAGGGGATGGACCAGAGTTGCATGGGTCAGAAATCTCTGGTGTGACTATACAAGTCAGAGGAGCTACCACCCTAAGTCGGGCGGCGATGTCATGGAGTTTGTCCTAATGCTTTTGGCTCATAGGGTGCAAATATCACACTCTTATGCGCCTCTTCAAAATACTAGCCCCTGGTGTCTGCTGGCCACATCATGAAATAGAAATTATGAAGGCACTGTATCTTTTAAAAAAAATCCCCTTCTGCAGCACTTCCTTAAAAACAGCTATTTAATGTAACTCTGACAGTGCATTATTGGTGATTGTGTCCTAACAATTCTGATTTTAAAAGCATTTTTTTTTCATGACAGCCTACCGATGAATTAACAATTCGGACATTAAACAACTTTATAAAGGGTTGACTATTTCCCTGGTAAGTGTTGAGCATGTGCTTTTCGCAATACCTTATAATCACTGTTTATTTTCCCCTTTTATCTAAAGGGTGCTGCTTGTTGTCCATCTGGTTAGTGGTAAGAAATGCTAATCAATTAAGTGATCGGTAATGTTCTCAAGCTTCCGGCTTCTCAATGGGCTTGCTACTGGTGTAGTTTTGTGGAGTATTTTAGTCAAAGGAAGCAGGCCCTTTTTAGGTATTTAATTCAAAGTACAACCCAGGGAGTGCTTCAGTGCTTTTTGACTTGAAGCCTAATTATTTGGAAGTCATTAACCTGCCTTTTAAAAAATACGCACGAGTGATAATATTCATAAAAGATCATGGCTCAAAGAGCGATTTGTGGATTTCTTCTCCTCTTTCAACTGTCTCTCTTTCTTTCTCTCTTTGATCCCAAACAACTTGATGACCCACCGCAGTTCAATTGTGAGCCTGAGTGATATTTGTTTATTTAAAGGGCAATCTAAATTACAGAAAATAAAGTAGACAACAGGCTTAGCGCCTGTAGCTCAAGCAGCCAAGGGGCCAGCCACATACACCAGAGCTGGTGGGTTCAAATCCCAAACATTGCCAAACAGCAATGACAACTACAACCAAAAAATGGCCGGCTGATGTGGCGGGCGCCTGTAGTCCCAGCTACGTGGAAGGCTGAGGCAAGAGAATCGCTGAAGCCCAAGAGTTGGAGGTTGCTGTGAGCTGCAACGCCACGTACTCTAACCAGGGGCAATGGCTTAAGACTCTGTCGCAAAAAAAAAAAAAAAGAAAGTAGACTCTTAGATTCTAGGGAATCCAAGGGGCTTCATTGGCTAAATTTTATTTGTATTGCATGTTTAATTTTCTTGGGAGAAAAAGCATGCCTTTCAGCAGATTCTCAACAACTGAAGAACATCAAAAAAGTTTTTAAAAACCTTACTGTTACAGGGTGGCACCTGTGGCTCAAGGACTAGGGCGCCGGGGAGGCTGGTTCAAGCCCAGCACCAGGCAAAACTAAAAAAGAAAAAAAAACAAAAAACGCCTTACTGTTACAAAGGAGGGTTCATGTTAAGGTAAAAAGGATTTTGATTTTCAGAATTTTTAAATACTTAAAAGAATTTTGAAATACTTCAAATACTTACATATGCTTTTTTTTTTGCAAGCCACCCAAATACTTAAATATACTTTTGAGTTATTTCCACTTTCTCTTAACAGTGAAGCAGTTTAGGCAATTAATAATTATGTTTAGTTATCTTAACATTTTAAAAGTATTATAATACGATGTTGGAAAAGGAAAAAGAAATGTTTGTAGGAAGTTTTGTAGAAAATTTGTACTCATGAGAATTCAAATGATACTCTAGGCTTCTGTCTTTTCAGAAAAAACTGTGAGCAAGATCTTCTCGTTCAGAAACAAATGAAAGACTGAATCTAATTATGCTTTTTAGATACTGAACTTTTTCAGAATCGTCAATTTATTTTCTTTTTTATGCCTTTCTTTCAGCAGCAAGTGCCAAGGAATAGAACTGTCAATTTATTTTTTTGTTTGCTTGATTGTTTGTTACCACTGTACTAACCAGGAAAATCATCAATTTATTAATGAAGAATGGTAAGTTGACATTTAAAAATATTTATTCTCCCTCTATCTTAAAAGTAAAATATTTGGATTGTGTTAATAAGGATACTAGTAGTTTATCCTTCTTCACCCATTATCATATCAACTATATAGCTTAGAAGAGGTGCAGATATGAGGAAACTCTAGGTACTATAGGTACTCAATTGTAGGTTTTGGAGATAAACTTTTTTTTTTTTTTAGAGACAGAGTCTCAGTTGATCGCCCTTGGTAGAGTGCTGTGGCATCACAGCTCACAGCAACCTCTAGTTCTTGGGCTTAGGCAATTCTCTTGCCTCAGTCTCCTGAGTAGCTGGGACTACAGGTGCCTGCCACAACACCTGGCTATTTTTTTGTCATAGTTTGGTTGGGGCCAGGTTCAAACCCTCCACCCTCGGTATATGGGGCCAGCACCCTACTCACCAAGCCACAGGCACCGTCCTGGAGACAAACTTTTGAATTTAGGAGCATTTCATTTGTAAGCAACAATTCACAGATTCTGTTTCAATGAAGCTATTTCTTTGAGCCTATTTTCTCAGTCAATCTCCTCTGCTCTGTCTACAACACTTTGCTAAAGTTTTACAAGAATGTTAAGTACGATAATATGAAATGAATGAATTATACCGCAGCGTAGGTAGTGATTGTCAGAGGGGTAGACTATGTAACATAGGGTCCGTTTGGTGAAGTGCTCTTGGCACCTAATGGGTGAAGGACACAGATGCTGCTGAGCGACCTGCCAGGCACAGGACAGGTCCCCATAGGGAAGACTCAGCCAACCCAATATGTCAATAGTGCCAAGCCTGAGAAACCTTCCTTTGGACTAAATATCTTATATAAAGACGATTATGTTAATTGAAAATTTCATAACTCCACAATTCTGCCATTGTTCCATCAGGCTTCTCTTGAACAGGACAGGCTAGGTCAAGCATTTGAAGATGCTTTTGAGATACTGAGGCAGCATTCAACCGGGGATCTTCAGTATCCCCCAGGTAAAGATAAGTCACTTACTCTCTTCTGTTGGCACACTAAAGGGTCACGTGCACATGTAGGATCAGAACAGAACCATTTTTACCTAAAACATCTGGGATTATAATAATTCTAACAAAGGAAAAATGCAGCCAGGGTTGTCCAGCCTGAATAAAATCATTAAAGTCTCACGTATAAAAACGCAGAGACGGGTGGAGCCTGTGGCTCAGACGGGAGGGCGCCGGCCCCATATACTGAGGGTGGCAGGTTTGAACCCGGCCCCAGCAAGCTAAAACTGCAGTGGCAACTGCAACAGAAGATAGCCGGGTGTTGTGTCAGGCTCCTGTAGTCCCAGCTACTCGGGAGGCTGAGGCAAGAGAATCGCCTCAGCCCAGGAGTTGGAGGTTGCTGTGAGCTGTGAGCAGCACTCTACTGAGGGCGACAGAGTGAGACTGTCTCAAATAAATAAAATAAAATCTCAGGGAACATAGAGAATGACATTCCACACAGGAATACAAAGACATATATATATATATTTTTTTTTCTTTTTTTTGAGACAGAGTCTCACTTTGTTGCCCTTCATAGAGTGCCGTGGTGTCACAGCTCACAGCAACCTCAAACTCTTGGGCTCAAGTGATTCTCTTGTCTCAGTCTCCCTAGTATCTGGGACTACAGGCGCCGGCCACAATGCCCAGCTATGTTTTTTTTAAGAGACAGGGTCTAGATGTGACTCAGGCTGATCTCGAGGTGGTGAGCTCAGGCAATCCTCCTGCCTCAGCCTCCCAGAGTGCTAGGATCTCAGGCGTACTATCGTGCCCAGTCCTACTTTATTTTATTTCTCTAGAGAGAAGAGGGTCTACTTTGCTTCACAGGCTCTAGTCCAACAGGATACTGGTACTATCATAGCTCACTGCCACCTCAGACTCCGGGTTCCAGGGGTCCTCCCACTCAGCCTCCTGAGTAGCTCAGACTACAGTTGTGTGCCATCACACCCGGCTAATTTTTTTTTTTTTTTTACTTTTTGTAAAGACAGGGTCTCACTATGTTGCCCAGGCTGGTCTCAAACTCCTAGGCTCTTGTGATCTTCCCGGCTTGACTCACCAAAGTCCTGGGATTATAGGTTCGAGCCACCACACCAGATATGCTTTTAAGAATATCTGGCTAAGCATTTATTTACCTAATAAACCTATCATTTTATCTATTTGGGAAAGACTTTTAAATTGTTCCAATTTATCGCATAGATCTTCTACCCACCCAAGATATAGTCAACTTAGAAGAATAAGTATTTTTAACCTTCCTCACTTATTAGCCTATCAACAATATAGCCTGGATGAGATGCAGGTATATTTCCTATTGAGTTTATAAAGGGTATTGCTGAGTGTATCAACATGAAAAAAAATCATGAAGTCTCAGCAAAAAGCACATAGTCTAGTAGGTAAAGTGCGCTGTAGAAAAGAATTTCTGGGGCTAGCAGCATAGGGGGATAAAAACCACAGGACAAGTAGAAAGCAGTAAGAGAAGGGGACAATTTTGTCATAAGCATCAACATATATATTTATTTTCTTTAAACATCTATATATGAATAGAAGCTTTGACTTTTAACTTTTTCCTCCATTTTCAATTAGATTATAAAAATTACCTGGCTTTCATCAACCATTATCCTCACGTCAGAGGAACTTCCCACTGCTGTGGAATGCTGGCCACAGAGGACCCTGTCTGTAACTGGAGAACTGTGATAGTAAGTACGTTTACCAGGAGGCCAGTCCTCACCCACCGGCAACTTCCCTGTGTTCTTTTCTTTTCTTTTTTTTTTTTGAGACAGAGCCTCAAGCTGTCACCCTGGATAGAGTGCTATGGCATCACAGCTCACAGCAACCTCCAATTCCTGGGCTCAAGCTAGTCTCTTGCCTCTGCCTCCCAAGTAGCTGAGACTACAGGCGCCCGCCACAACGCCCGGCCATTTTTTGGTTGCAGCCACCATTGTTGTTTGACGGGTCCAGGCTGGATTTGAACCTGCGAGCTCAGGTGTACGTGGCTGGTGCCTTAGCCCGTTGAGCCACAGGCGCCGAGCCCCCTGTGTTCTTTTCAACACAGAGTCTCATTATGTCGCCCTCGGTAGAGTGTCGTGACATCATAGCTCACAGCAACCTCAAACTCTTGGCCTCCAGCAATTCTCCTGCCTCAGCCTCCCTAGTAGCTAGACCACAAGGCCTGGCTGTTTTTTTGCTGTTGTTTAGCAGGCCCAGGCCAAGTTCAAACCCCTCAGCCTGGGTGCATGTGGCCGGAGCCCAATCCATTGAGCTAAAGGGATCGAGTCCTTCCCTGTGTTTTTGCCAGCCTTCTATCAGGCATATGCTAGCTGAAACCCAGCTTAAAGATAGTACTGCCCATGAAAATGCTTACTCAGGGTCCTCTCTTGTGGTCTGAACTTGACCATCAACGTGGATACTAGCATAGCATTGCTGGCAGGAAGGAAGCTTCCCTTCAGCATCCTTCTCTGCTCAGCCTCAGACTGGTTTGAATGACTTCTGCAAAGAAGAGGCATTTTCAGGGTTTTCCCATCACTGCTTCTCCTTAATCCATCTGGGAAATTGCAAAAAAAACAAAAAAAAAGTTATGGTTCCCCTAAAATCCGTAAGGACAAAGACCTAAACTGCCCCTGAGCAGCTTTACCTATAATCTCATATTATCTCAGAGTTAGCTCTATGTATTAGACCAAGTCTTTGTATTTTAGCAGCCCCACAGCAAAGGGAAATGTCCCCACCACCTCTGCTTTCCCAGATTCTTTTTTTTTTTTTGAGACAGAGCCTCAAGCTGTCACCCTGGGTAGAGTGTCGTGGCATTACAGCTCACAGCAACCTCCAATTCCTGGGCTCAAGCGAGTCTCCTGCCTCTGCCTCCCAAGTAGCTGGGACTACAGGCAC
>CAUYON010074595.1:0-12785 GCA_963573935.1 Arctocebus calabarensis | reverse complement strand
AGCTACTAGGGAGGCTGAGGCAAGAGAATCGCTTAAGCCCAAGAGCTGGAGGTTGCTGTGAGCAGTGTGACGCCACGGCACTCTACCCAGGGTGATAAAGTGAGACTCTGTCTCTACAAAAAAAAAAAAAAAAAAGAAATTATGCTACATATACAGAATGGAATATTATATAGGTATAAAAATAATGAAATCCTGCCATTTGCAATAACATGAATAGAACTGGAGAACATGGTGTTAAGTAAAATAAGCCAAGCACAAAAAGATAAATCTCACCTGTTCTTCTTACTCATATGTGGGAGTTAAAAGATTAAAAACAATTCATCTTATGGAGATAAAAAGTAGAATGCTTGTCACCAGAGGCTGAGAAGAGTAGCAAGGAGAGGGGATAAATTTGGGATGGTTAAAGGTACAAAAATACAGTTAGATAGAATGAACAATATTTGATAATACAGCAAAATGACTATAATCAACAACTAGAGTATATTTTAAAATAACTAAAAGAGTGGAATTGGAATGTTCCTAACACAAGGAAACAATAAATGACTGAGGTGAGCAATACCCTAATTACCTTGAATTGATTAATTCACACTGTATATCTGTATTAAAACATCACATGCATCCAATACATACATACAACTATTATGTGCATATAAGAATCAAAAATGAAAAACAGGCTTGGCGCCCATAGCACAGTGGTTATGGTGCAGCCATATACACCAAGGCTGGCAGGTTTGAAACCGCCCTGGGCCAGCTAAACAACAATGACAACTACAACAAAAAAATAGCTGGGCATTGTGGCAGGCTCCTGTAGTCCCAGCTACTTGGGAGGCTGAGACAAGAGAATCTCTTAAGCTCAAGAATTTGAGATTGCTGTGAGCTGTGACACCTCAAGAATTTGAGATTGCTGTGAGCTGTGACACCACAGCACTCTACCAAGGCAACATAGTGAGACTCTGTGTCAAAAAAAAAAAAAAAAAAAAGAAAAGAAAAATTAAAAGTCAGTTCTTTTATTTATCTAGGTCAGACTTTCACAGGGTATATAAGATGTTGTTTACACTTTTCACTTTTATTCTCTTGCTAATGTATGTGGAAATTTTCCAGGTATACATTATGTATTATATGGCAACAGATTAGGTGCAGGAACAGATATAAGAATCCAACAGACTTCTATCAGAATACATATGAAGAAAGGGGGCTTCCCATTTGAATCTTCTCCCATAAACTGCTGGAAGTTCTGTTCCCCCTCTTCTGTTTACCCTCTTTTGCTCATCTGTCAATAACCCTTAAAAAAAAGCGGTCACATAAAGAAAAAAAATATATATATGAAAGAGGTTTTCACATTTTTGAAAAAGAATTTCCTCTCGTCATGAATTTTTTTGGGAAGTATGTTTTTCACATGAATTTACAATTTAGGCTTATAGGATGTAATGGATATTTTATTACATTTTTAAATTTTATTTTACATATACATGTGTTTATTAGATTTCCACTTTTTGCCTTCACAAAATTAAAAAGGCTTAAAATTTAATAACAATAACAATGTTTAAGATAAGAACTAGAAACAAAAACCTCGTAAAGAACGAGTGAAGATAAATACATTTGCATTTTTCTTTTTTGAGGCAGAATCTCACTCTGTCACCCTGGGTAGAGTGCCATGGTGTCACAGCAACCTCAAACTCTTGGGCTCCAGTGATCCCCTTGCCACAGCCTCCTGAGTAGCTGGGACTACAGGTGCCCATTACAATGCCTGGCTAGTTTTTCTATTTTTAGTAAAGATGGGGTCTCTTGCTCAGGCTGCCCTTGAACTCCTGAGCTCAAGCAATCAATCCACCTGCCTCAGCCTCCCAAAGTGCTAGGATTACAGGCGTGAACCATCACGTTTGGCTTATTGTAAATTTTTTTTTTTTTTTTTTTTTTTTTTTAGAGACAGAGTTTCACTTTGTCGTCCTTGATAGAGAGCTGTGGCATCACAGCTCACAGTAACCTCCAGCTCTTGGGTTTAGCCGATTCTCTTGCTTCAGCCTCCTGAGTAGCTGAGACTACAGGTGCTTGCCACAATGCCCGGCTATTTTATTTTGTTGTTGCAGTTTGACCGGGGCCAGGTTTGAACCTGCCACCTTTGGTATATGGGACCAGTACTCGTAAGTTTTAAATGAATGAAAATAAATATATCAAAATCTCTCAGTTTTAGTATACGGTAAAATAAATATTGACAGATATGACCACATACATTTTAAAACTTTGGTATTTTTAAACTGAAAATGCTTAGCCTCTTAGTGTTTTACCACAATAGTGGAGGCCTGTCCCTGCCCCTACCAAACAAATTTTATTTGCATGCTTATAAAAAGGAATTGTTTCCATTGGTCTTACTTACTTAAAGCTTACAGAGTTATAAAATAGCTCCCATAGAATCAAAATTAAACAGCCCAGCTGGGCGTACTATAAATAACACATAATTTTTCTTTGAAGAACAGTTTTCCCTATAGTTTCTCTATTCTTGATATATATATATGTATATTTTTGTAGAGACAGAGTCTCACTTTATTGCCCTCGGTAGAGTTCTGTGGCATCTCACAGCTCACAGCAACCTCCAACTCCTGGGCTTAGGCGATTCTCTTGCCTCAGCCTCCGGAGTAGCTGGGACTATAGGCCCCGGCCACAACGCCTGGCTATTTTTCTGTTTTGCAGTTCAGTCGAGGCTGGGTTTGAACCCACCACCTTTGGTATATGGGGCTGGCGTCCTACTCAATGAGCCCCAGACGCTGCCCCAATTCTTGATAAATATTAACTTCAAAGAATGATTACTTTTGATCATAGAAATAAGGCTGAACTCATCAGATTTTGGTTATTTACACAGTCCAGCAAGAATGCTAATTTACTACACAGCCTTTCTTCAGTTTTCTTTGTTGATAATTGTCATAATGATCATCACATTGAACTTTTTCTACTGTGTTAAAATGTACATAAAATTTACCATATATACCTTTTTTTGGTGTACAGCTTAGTGACATTGAATAACATTATTGCACAACCATTACCACTATCTCTAGATGTCTTCATCTTCCCAAACTGAAATTGTCCTCATTAGGCAATCATTTCCAACTCCACAAAGCCCCTGGTAACCACTATTCTACTTTTTTACCTCTTAAATTTGACCTCATATACATGGAATCATGCAATACACCCTGCTTGTCCTTTATGCCTGTCTTATTTCGCTTAGCATAAATGTCTTCAAGGTTCATCCATGTTGTAGCATCTGTCAGAATTTTATTCCTTTTTAAAGTGTGTAATATTCCACTGTATGTATATGCATTTTATTTATCCATTCATCCCTGTGTGGGCTCTTGGGTTGTGGCTATTGTGAATAATGATGCTATGAACATTAGTGCACTATATCTATTCAACTTCCTTCTATTCTTTTGGGTATGTACCTGGAAGTTGAATTGGTGAATCATATGTCAGTTGTGTATTTCATTTTTTGAGGAATTGCCATATTGATTGCCACAGTGGCTGCATCATTTTTACATTTACGTCAACAATGCACAATGTGCATTTATTTTTGTATGTGGCGTAAGGGAAGGGTCTAACTTTATTCTTTGGCATGTGGATATTCAGTTTTCCTAACTGGTTTGTTAAAAGACTGTCCTTTCCCCCATTGAATAGCCTTAGCACCCTCGTCAAAAATCAATTGACCATATATGTGAGAGTTTATTTCTGGGTTCTTTATTTAAAAAATATGTCTTTCTTTATGCCAGTACCACACTATTTTGATTACTGTAGATTTTTGGTAAGTTTTGGAATATGGAAATGTGAGACCTTCAACTTTGTTCCTTGTTGAGATTCTTTTGATTCTTCAGGGCCCCTTGAAACTACAGATGGATTTTAATATAGATTTCTCTATTTTGGCAAAAAACATTGGAATTTTGAAAGGGATTGCATTGAATCTATAAATCACTTTGGTTGGTACTGATATCTTGCAATATTAAGTCTTCCAGTTCATGAACACATGGTGCCTTTCCATTTATTTGCGTCTTCTTTGATTTTTTTCAGCAATATTTTTGTAGTTTTTAGTGCAGATGTCTTTTGCCTCCTTAGTTATTTCTAACTATTGTATCTTTATGATTCTGTTGCAAATGGGATTTTTTTCTTAATTTCCTTTTTGGCCTGTCATTATTAGTGTAGAGAAACACACCTGATTTTTTATTTTTTGATCATTATATCCTACAATTTTGCTGAATTTGTTTATCGGTTCCAACAGCTCTTATGCAGATTCTTTAGGTTTTTCTACATAGTGAATAATGTTGCCTGAAAATGGAGATATTTTACTTCTTCCTTTATAATTTGAATGCCTCTTATTTCTTTTTATTTCTTACTTGCTCTGAAATTTCCAATACCATTTTGAATGCAAGAGATGCTTCCTGGTCTTAAAGGAAAAGCTTTCAGGTTTTCATAATTTTGTATGATGTTAGCTGTGGGCTTTTCACATTGGATTTATTTATTTATGTATTTATTTATTTATTTGGAGGCAGAGTCTCACTCTGTTGCCCTTGGTAGAGTGCCATGGAGTCATAGCTCATAGCAACCTGAAACTCTTGGGCTCAAGAGATCCTCTTGTGTCAGTTTTTCATTTTTAGTAGAGATGGGGGTCTCACTCTTGCTCAGGATGGTTTGTAACTTGTAAGCTCAAGCAATCTACCCACCTCGGCCACTCAGAGTGCTAGGATTACTGGTGTGAGCCACCACACCTGGCCTATTTAATTTTTTACAGACAAGGTCTTACTCTGTCACCCATACTAGAGGGCAGTAGCATTATCACAGCTTATTGCAACCTGAAAATCCCAGGCTCAAGCAATCCCCCTGCCGCAGCCTCCTAATTATCTAGGACTACATGCCCTATATACCCAGCTTTAAAAAAATAAAAATATTAGAGATAGGATCTCACTGTGTTGCCCAGCCTGGTCTCAAATTCCTGGCCTAAAGAAATCCTTTCACCTCAGCCTCCTAAAGTTCTGGAATTAGAGGTATGGGACACTGTGCCTAGGGACATTAGATTTTTAAAACCCTCTTACTATTTGCTTATCCTGAGGCTAGGAAGGAAATTCAAGAAACTCTCCTCATCAGATTTCACCTGCAGTATGTATAATTTGGACGAATTCTTTCATCTTGCAGTTACCAAACTGTCTCAGAGTTCCTGGCCTGCCAGCAATGACATTCCTTTTTCACCTATAAGGCTGAGAACCTATAAGATAGGTACCAAGTCAGTTTTCCTCAGTAGATTCTCCAGTGTTCACCTTAATTCTCTGGCTGTAGCTGGTCATACATGATTAAATGAGCATCATTCAATCATGTATTGACTTTTTTGTTTGTTTTTTCTTTTTTGGATGAGCATCATTCTTCAATGTTATTAACATATGTCAGATAAGGCCTTAGTTGTATAACCAAATTTGCCGATTACATCTTGGTGGAAAGGAGGACTACCTGTATAGATTATTATATTACCATGGAAGGCAAGAATAACCAATTCAAATTTGTAAACTCTACAGATGATGAGGGGGTCAATGAGAGAAAAATATAATGTACAAATGTTTTATTTCAGTTTACTAATGCCACATCCACTAAATCATTATTGGTTAAAGATAATGTAAGAAAGACAAGGCTGCATTATATATCCAGAATATAGATGATTAAAATAACATCAACAATATTTCAAACGAAAACTATAATAATCCCTCATCAGGTCATTTAGTCCTATGTAATTAACTTTTGTTCTGCTAGATTTTGGGTCAGTAGTCTGATCAATCCACTTGCTTCTCAACTAAAAAGAATTCTAGAAATCCTCAGTCCATTCGTATGATTTTAAAATTGTTGAAGCAGTGACTTCAGAAGCAAGTAACCATGAACATATTCTTTCAAGAGTCAAGAGGGTAATATAATGAGGTACCAACTCAGTGTTACTCCTGGAAGATTTCCTGTGGACCATTGGCCTAGTTTACCATTTAAGACAAAACCCCTAGCCATAGACCTCAAATCCACGAGCTAAATACTTAGCATAGTGTTTTTATATATTTTTTTCTTTGAGACAGTCTCACTGTCACCCTTGGTAGAGTGCTGTGGCATCACAGCTCATAGCAACCTCAAACTCTTGGGCTTAAGTGATTCTCTTGTCTCAGTCTCCCAAGTAGCTGGGACTACAGGCGCCTGCCACAATGCGTGGCTATTTTTTATTGTTGTTTGGCAGACCCAGACTGGGTTCAAACCTGCCAGCCTCAGGGTATATGGCCGGCACCCTAGCCACTGAGCTACTGGCACTGAGCTGTTAACATAGTGTTTTTAGGGGAGAAATGGCTCCTTTCCAGCACCCTAACTTCTTTGCACGTATTGACATAGACGATGTAGGTAAGACTTAAACTATGCTCATTCAAGTCTTGGAAGAATGCCTTTGGTCCTCCTCAAGCAAGTGAGGCTGGCAGGCTTCTGAGTAGCTATCACCATACCATTTCCGACTTGCCTCCCAATCTATCAGATTATCATGGGAGCTTCTCATTGCCTCCTGGATTCTTTATTTCTTTCTCTTTTCTATTTTTTTCTTTGTGTGTGTGTGTGTGTATGAGACAGAGTCTCACTCTGTTACCCTGGGTAGAGTGCCGTGGTGTCATCATAGCTCATAGCAACCTCAAATTCTTGGGCTTGAGCAATCTTCTTGCCTTAGCCTCCCAAGTAACTGGGACTACAGGTGTGTGATACTATGCTCGGCTACTTTTCTTTTTTTTCTTTTTTTAGTAGAGACAGGGTCTTGCTCTTGCTCAGGCTAATCTAGAACTCCTAGACTCAAATAACCTGCTTGCCTCAGCCTCCCAGAATGTTAAGATTACAAGCATTAGCCCCTGTGCCCAGCCTTTGCCTACTGAATTCTGAAGAGTTGTGAGTCTTTCTGACTCACTCCTTCAAGGTATAGCTGCATTTATTATTTCTTTGTGGTGACAACATTTAAAATCTTCTAACTATCTTGAAATGCATTGTTATTTGCTATAGTACCCCTACTGTGTAATAGAACACCAAAACTCATTCTTCCTATCTAATTGTAATTAATTATCCCAATTTCATCATTGTATTATGTATGCATGCATTGAAACATCATATGGTAACCCCATAGGTATATGCAATTATTATGCACCAGTTATACATAAAAATTAAATTTAAAAACTGTTAATGGGACTACAAACTATCAAAACCTTTGGGGTACCACAAAAGCATTCCTGAGAGGGAAACTCATTGCCTTAAATGCCCATGTTTAAAAAGTGTACAAGTCAACAATCGACTGAATCATCTCAAGGAACTGGAAAAGGAAGAGCAATCCAATCCCAAATTCAGCAGAAGAAAAGAAATAACCAAAATCAGATCAGAACTAAATGAAATCCAGAACAAAAGAAATATTCAGATTAACAAAGCAAAAAGTTGGTTCTTTGAAAAAGATAAACAAAACTGCTAAGCCTTCAGTCAGATTAACCAGAAACAAAATAGCAAAATCTCTAATAGGCTTGATAAAAAATGAAAAAGGGGAAATAACAACAAATATCAAATATAAAATCTCATTACTGATTACTATACAATAATACCTATGCCTAAAATTTCAAAATGTGGGGAAAATGAACAAATTCTTTGAATTACACTGCCACCCTAGTCTCAGCCAGGAAGACACAGAATTCCTGAATAAACTAATTATCAGGTACTGAAACTGAAACAACAATAAAAAAATCTTCCACCAAGAAAGGTCAAGCCGCGCGGCCCTGCCGGCCAGGGCGGGGTGCGCGTGCCGCTGTGGCACGGCAGGCCCCTCCGGCAGCTTCTAGCGGTGTGGCCTGCGCACGCCTCCCGGGTAGATTCCGATCCTCTGGTGCTAGAGCTTTCGTTGCAGGGAGCCGCGAGTAAGTGGCGGCGCGGACGGTTCCGAAGCGAAGACCCGGCCTGGCGAGTGCGGTGGCGGGCGTGACCCGAGCCCGGCCTTTGTTACCAGGGGGAGTCTCCTCCAGACGCCCTCGGCGGGGCTAGGACTCCCTGATCTGGCCGCGGGACTAAACTCGGCGGAGGAGAACGTCCGCAAATGGGTGAGAGGCGCCTGTTTTCGTGCGTGCTGAGGGATTTCGTTCTGATCAAGCAGGAAGTTCAGGACACAAGAGCCCAAGGATGAATGTTCACTGTGGCAGTGACAGTGACAGGTTATTGCGGTAGGAGGCCAGCTGTCTAGTGAATGAGACTTCAGCTGCAGCCCAAGAAAAGGAAACAAATGGCCTGGCTTCATCCTGTCTTCATAATCTTACTTATCCCCTAAGTCCCAGGAATGAAGACTTCACTTGACCATAGCTCTCAGTCGGCAAATCTTCAGTTCTTGCACACAATGCAACTTCCTGTAGACATCAAAGGCTCTTGATTCCAAAGTGGGAATAAACGGAACCACGAACCCTATCTTACTCCAGAAAGATTTGGAAACAGCAGTATAGGCTTTGGCAGTAACCCTCATTCCCAAGCGCCAGAGAAAGTGACACTTCTTGTAGATGGCACATGTTTTGTTGTGAATCCACAGATTTTCACTGCTCATCCAGATGCCATGTTGGAAGGATGTTTGGGCCGGAAAGAGTGTACAGTTTCACATGGCCCAACGAAAAGGGAGAATAGGAAATTGCTGAAGGAATCAGTGCAACTGTATTTCGTATAGTGCTGGATTACTACAAAACTGGTATCATTGATTGTTCTGATGGCATCTCTGTCCCAGATCTTAGAGATACATGTGATTATCTCTGCATTAATTTTGACTTCAACACTATCAGATGTCAGGATCTGAGTGCTTTACTGCATAAACTGTCTAATGATGGTGCTCACAAGCAGTTTGACCACTACCTGGAAGAGCTGATCTTGCCCATTATGTTGGGCTGTGCCAAGAAAGGGGAGTGAGAGTGCCACATAGTTGTGCTGGCAGATGAGGATTCCGTGGATTGGGATGAAGACCACCCCTCACCCATGGGGGAGGAATATTCCCAAATTCTTTATAGCTCCAAGCTCTACAGATTCTTCAAATATATTGAAAATCGAGATGTTGCAAAAACAGTGTTAAAGGAACGGGGCCTGAAAAACATTCTCATTGGAATTGAAGGTTATCCTACCTGTAAAGAAAAAATTAAGAGAAGACCTGGTGGCCGATCTGAAGTCATCTATAATTACGTACAACGTCCCTTTATCCAGATGTCATGGGAAAAGGAAGAAGGAAAGAGTTGCCATGTAGATTTCCAGTGTGTTCGAAGCAAATCCCTCACCAATCTGGTAGCTGCTGTTGAGGATGCCTTAGAGGACCAAGAGATATTAATGCATCACCCGCCCCAAGTTGATGAACTTGATTGGCTGAATGCCCCACTTTCTCAGATGGCTTCTAATGACTTTCAGAATTAGGGCCACCTGTGGGTCCACCTCTCATTGGAGCTCTCTTAGTCTGGGATTTCCACAGCTAGCATTTCCCAGCCTCCCCATGATATGTCCTGGCCCAAGTAGGAGATATGCTTCTCCCCTATCTTTTTCCTTTCTGCCATAATGAAAATGTGTCTTTTCCAGTTAAAAAAAAAAAAAGAAAGAAAGAAAAGAAAAGAAACGAAAAAAAGAAAGGTTCCAGACCAGACCATTTCACTCCAGAATTCTATAAAACTTGCAAAGAAGAGCTGATACATATACTGCAAAATCTATTCTGTAACATTGAGAAGGAAGGAACACTCCTCAAATCCTTCTATGAAGCAAATATGTCCTTGATATCAAAGTGCAGAAAGGGTACAACAACAAAAAGAAAACTACAGACCAATATCATTAATGAATATAGGTGCAAAAGTACTCAATAAAATCTTAGTAAACAGAATACAACTGCACATAAAAAAAATAATTCATCGTGACCAGATGGGTTTCATCCCAGGGATATAAGGCTGGTTGAACATATGCAAATCTATAAATGTAATTCATTGCATGAACAGAAGGAAAAACAGACCATATCATCCTCTCAATAGAGAAAATGTGTTTAACAAAATTCAACACCTCTTTTTGATAAGCACACTTAAGAAAATCAGCATAGATGGGACAGTCCTTAAACCAGTGGTTCTCAACTTGTGGGTCGCGACTCACGGGAACTGTATTAAAGGGCCGCAGCATTAGGAAGGTTGAGAACCACTGCCTTAAACTGATAGAAGCCATCTATGACAAACCTGCAACTGACACCATATTGAATGGAGAAAAAGTAAAAACATTTCCACTTAGAACTGGTACCAGAAAAGGATGCCTATTATTGCCACTACTATTTAATGCAGTGCTAAAAGTCCTAGCTAAAGAAATAAGACAAGAGAAGGATTTGAAGGGTATCCAAATGGGGAAAGAGGAGGTCAAATTAACACTCTTTGCTGATGTTATGATCTTATACCTAGAAAACTCCAAGGATTCAACCAAGAGTGGAATTGATAATGAAATACAGCAATGTCTTAGGATACAAAATCAATATATCCTTCATTTATGCCAACAACAATCAACCTGAGAAACAAGTCAAAGACATGATGCCCTTCACAGTAGCACCAAAGAAAATGAAATACCTTGGAATATATGGAATATATTTAACAAAGGATGGGAAGGATCTCTATAGAGAGAACTATGAAACATGAGAAAAGATCACAGAAGTTGTTAACAGATGGAAGAACATACCATGCTCATGGCTCAGAAGAATCAACATTATTAAAATGTCTATACTACTTGGCTTGGCGCCTGTGGCTCAACGGGCTAAGGCGCCAGCCACATACACCTGAGCTGGTGGGTTCCCGGCCCACCAAACAACAATGACGGCTGTAACCAAAAAATGGCCAGGTGTTGTGGCGGGCACCTGTATCCCAGCTACTTGGGAGGCAGAGGCAGAAGACTCACTTGAGCCCAGGAATTGGAGTTTACTGTGAGCTGTGATGCCACAGCACTCTATCCAAGCTGACAGCTTGAGGCTGTGTCTCAAAAAAAAAAAAAAGTCTATACTACCCGAAGTGATCTAGAGATTCATTGTAATTCCCATTAAAATTCCAATGTCATAACTTGCAGATCTTGAAAAAATAGTCATACTCTTCGTATAGAATCAGAAAAAACTCCAGGGGCGGCACCTGTGGCTCAGCAAGTAGGGCGCCAGCCCCATGTACCGAGGGTGGAGGGTTCAAACCTGGCCCTGGCCGAACTGGAAAACAAAAAAAATAGCCGGGCGTTGTGGCAGGTGCCTGTAGTCCCAGCTACTCAGGAGGCTGAGACAAGAGAATTGCCTAAGCACAGGAGTTGGAGGTTGCTGTGAACTGTGTAATGCCATGGCCCTGTACCAAGGGCCATAGAGTGAGACTCTGTCTCTAAAAAAGAAAAAAAAAAACCACTTCAAATAGCCAACACAATTTTACAAAATACGAACAAATCTGGAGGCATCACTTTACCAGACTTCAGGCTATAATACAAGTCTATGGGGACAAAAAACCCAGCATTATAGTGGTGTAAAAATAGAGTCATAAACTTATGGAACAGAACAGAGAACCCAGAGATGACACCAGCCTATATCTCCATCAGATCTTCCATAAAGCTAACCAGAAGGATACAGTGGGGAAAAGAAGCCATATTCAATAAATGGTGCTGGGAGAACTGGTTAGCGACATGTAAAAGATTGAAACTGGAACCATATCTCTCACTATTCACAAAAATTAACTCATGGTGGATAGAAGATTTAAATCTAAGACACAAAACTATATAAACTCTAGAAGAAAGTGTGGGCCTGGCGTGGTGGCTCACACCTGTAATCCAAGCACTCTGGGAGGCCAAGGCAGGAGGATCACCTGAGCTCATGAATTGGAGATCAGCTTGCGCTAGAGTGAGACCTCGTCTGCAAGAATAGCCAGGCATTGTGGCTGGCACCTGTAATCCCAGTACTCAGGAGGCTGAGGCAAGAGAATCACTTAAACCCTGGAGTCTGAGGTTGCTGTGAGCTATGACACCATGGGATTCTATTGGGGGCAACAAAGCCAGACTCTGTCGCCAAAAAAAAAAAAAAAAAAAGGAAAAGAACAACAACAAAAAAGAAAGTGGAAAAACTCTAAATGACATCAGCTTAGGGAAAGAATTTATGAAGAAGACCTCACTGGCAATCACAGCAGCAACAAAAATAAATAAATGGGACCTGATCAAGTAAAAAAGTTCTGCACAGCTACAGACACAATAATAATAATAAAAAAACCAAAAAGACAAAATTCTGAGTGGGAAAATATATTTGCATGCTACACATCTGGCAAAGGGCTGATAACCAGAATCTACAAATAACTCAGGCAAATCAACAAGAAAAGATCAAACAGCTCCACTGAAAACTGATAAGAGACAGTGACCAATAAACATAGGAAAAAATGCTTATTGCCTATAATCATCAAAGAAATGCAAATCAAAACCACACTGAAATATGATCTAACCCCAGTTGAGATTGGCCCACATCATAAGGTCCCAAAGCAACAGATGCTGGTATGGATATGGAGAGAAAGGAACACTCATATACTTGGTGGACTGCAAGCTAGTACAACCTCTATGGAAAGAAGTATGGAGATTCCTTAAAGAACTAAAAGTAATAGCTGGGCGCTGTGGCGGGCGCCTGTAGTCCCAGCTACTAGGGAGGCTGAGGCAAGAGAATCGCTTAAGCCCAAGAGCTGGAGGTTGCTGTGAGCAGTGTGACGCCACGGCACTCTACCCAGGGCGATAAAGTGAGA
>CAUYON010074594.1:0-10249 GCA_963573935.1 Arctocebus calabarensis | reverse complement strand
TCTTTTTTTTCCTGATAAGGTTAGCCAAAGGTTTATATATTTTATTGACCTTTTCAAAAAAAAACTTTTTGACTTATTGATTTGTTGTATAATTCTTTTGTTTTTAATTTCATTTAATTCTGCTCTAATTTTGGTAATTTCTTTTCTTCTGCTCAGTTTGGGGTTGGAATGTTCTTCCTTCTCCAGTTGCTTAAGATGTCCCATTGAGTTGTTAACTTCCTCTCTTTCTGTTTTCTTGAGGAAGGCTTGCAGTGCTATAAATTTCCCTCTTAGGTTGGCCTTTGCAGTGTCCCAGAGGTTCTGATAATTTATGTCTTCATTGTTATTTTGTTCCAAAATTTGGCAATTTCCTTCTTAATTTCATCTATGACCCAGCTGTCCTTCAGCATAAGGTTATTTAGCTTCCATGTTTTTGTATGAGTATGCAGATTCCTATTGTTATTGAGTTCAAATTTTATTACATGATGGTCAGAGAAGATGCAAGGAATAATTTTTATTCTTTTAAATTTGCTGAGATTAGACTTGTGACCTAAGATGCGATTGATTTTGGAGTATGTTCCATGGGGTGCTGAGAAGATCATGTATTCAATTTTATTATGATGAAATGTTCTGCAGATGTCTGTTAAATCCAGTTGTTGAATGGTTAAGTTTAAATCTAAAATTTCCTTACTTAGCTTCTTTTTGTAGTATCTATACAACACTGCTAAAGAAGTATTAAAATCTCCAACTACTATGGAGCTGGAGGAAATCAAATTACCCATGTCTATTAGAGTTTTTCTTATTAATTGAGGTGAATTCTGATTGTGTGCATAAATATTAATAATTGAAATCTCATCATATTGAGTGGTACCTTTAACAAACATGAAATGTCTGTCTTTCTCCTTCTTTACTTTGGTTGGTTTAAAGCCTATTGTACCTGCTTTTTTCTGTTTTCCATTTGCCTGGAATATAGATGACCATCCCTTCTCCTTGAGTTTAAATTTATCTTTTAAGGTAAGATGACATTCTTGTATTCAGCAGATATCTTGCCTGAGTTTATGTATCCAGTCAGCCAACCTATGCCTCTTTAGAGGACGATTTGTACCATTTACATTAATTGAAAGTAATGATAAATCTTTAGAAAGTCCAGAGGACATTTTTAATCCTTTCATCACTATGGAAGATAAAATTTGATAAATTGTTTCTGGGTGAGTTTACTTTTGTGGGGGAGGTTTGTGCTGGTCATTGTGGAGGATAGGTCTGAGAATATCCTGGAGAGCTGTTTTAGTTATAGCAAATTTCTTCAACATGTTCATGTCATTGAAGTATTTAATTTCTCCATCATAAATGAAACTCAGTTTAGCTGAATACAGGATCCTGGGTTGAAAATTATTTTGTTTTAGGAGATTAAAAGTCGATGACCATTCTCTTCTAGCTTGAAAGATTTGATCAGAGAGATGTGCAGTTATTCTAATATTCTTTCCCTTGTAGGTAATGTATTTCTCATGTCTGACTGCTTTCAGAATTTTCTCCTTCACATTAACTTTAGTGAATTTAATTATGATGTGCCTGGGGGATGTCTTATTCGGGTTGAGTCATGCTGGGGTTCTGAAACTGTCTGCTATCTGAATTTCAGAATCTCTTGTCATGTCTGGAAAGTTTTCTTTCATAATCTCATAAAGAAGAGACTCTTTGCCTTGTGATGACACTTCATCGTTTTCAGGTATCCCTATAAGACAAATATTGGTTTTCTTCGAGTTATCCCAGAGCTATCTGAGAGAACGATCCGTTTTTGCCTTCCATTTCTCTTCTTCTTTAGAAGTTTGGGAACGTTCGAAAGCTTTGTCTTCCATGTCATAAATCCTTTTTCTGCTTGCTCCATTCTGTTACTGAGGGATTCTACTGTATTTTTCAGATCTTTGAGGGCTGCAACTTCTTGTCTCAATTTGTCAAAATAGTTGGTCATTTTGTCTTTGAATTTGTTCAGTTATTGAGACATCTTTTGCGTCATCTTTTGGATTATTGCTTGAAATTCTAATTCCATCTTTTCTTCCATTGTGCTGGTCTTATTTGCTATTCAGACTCTGAATTCAACTTCTGATATCTCAGCTATTTGCTTATGCAAGGGATCTTGTGCTATATCTACCTTGTTGTCCCTTGGGTGAGTTGATCTACTCTGGTTATTCATATTGCCAGAGTTTTTCTGTTGATTCCACCTCATGATTATTTTTCACTGTTGCCTATGACTGTCCTCAGAGTTGGGGAGGTGTCTCTCCCAGCTCAGACCCTGGCAGGATCACTCTGCTGTTACTGGATCTTTGTAGGGACTGACCCTCTGTAGCTTCTCTGGGACTTCCCCACCCAGGGAGTTCTGGCTGCAGAAGCAGCTCCGGAGTGTGGCACACCCGGATCAAGCAGCAGGGCATGGGATGGGGCACCTAGTGGCCTTTGCAAAGGGAGCCCGTGCCTCCAGCAGTCTCTGGGTGGGAGGAGGGCTCCAGAGGGAGGGCATGAATTGTGCAGCCTTCTAAGTTCCTGGCCAGATGGGTGAGACTGGTGCGGAGGCAGAGAGAGTAGGGGAGGAGGTGAGTTGTGTGGTTCCCAGAGTTCCTGGTCTGGGCAGGCAGGTGGAGGCCTGGCAGGTTCCTGGTGGAGCCCCTGGCCACAGAAAGCCAGGCGGTGAGCCAATGCCCAGCAGAGTCCCTGGCTGCTGCAAGCGGAGGGCCGAGTCCCAGAGGGCATGGATCAGAGCCATGTGGGGGTCCCAGCGGGTGGCAGGCTGAGGCCGGACAGTGCACAGATCACCCTGGGAAGGAGTCCCAGTGGGTTTCCTGGCTGCTGTTAGCAGCAGGTCAGGGCCCTTTGGGGTGCCAATTGGGGCTGTGCAGGAGTCCCAGTAGTGTGGATTTCCTGGCCGCTGTGGGTGGCAGGCCTGGGGAATGTCTTGGAGCTAGGCAAGGGTCCTGGCGGGTGGCGGACTGAGGCCAGGCCGGGCACAGATCGCCCTGGGAGGGAGTCCCAGTGGAATCCTTAGCTGCTGCTGGCAGCAGGTCAGGCCAATGCAGGGTCCTGGTGGAGTGGAGTTCCTATGGGCAGCGGGCCTGGGGCATATACAGGCAGCTGTCTCAGTGGGCAGCAGGCTGAGGCCTGGCAGGGCACAGATTGGCACCATGAGAGAGTCCCTGTGGGCTTCCTGGCTGCTGCTGGAGATGGGCTAAGGCCTGGTGGGGTGTAAATCAAGGGGTGCGGAAGTCCCGGCAGAGCTCCTGGCTGCTGCAAGTGGCAGGCTGAGGCCCTTTGGGGCACTGATCCGAGCCGCTTGGGGGTCCCAGCAGCACCCCTGGTCTTGGGGCTGGCTGGGGCTTGGTGGTGCCCCGCATCTCTTACCTGGCGGGCTGCCTGATCCAGCAGATAGGGACATTGGGCACTGCTCAAGTCCTCCTCCCACAGTTTCAGCACAGGTCAGGCTTCTGGTGCATCAGGCAAGGGGGGAAGGGTGTCCTGGAAGTTCAGAATGATGGAACACTTTAGTTCAGTTTTTCTGCCTGAAGCTTGGTTTCTGGACGTCACAGCTTGCCTCAGAGGTGACTTGCGGCTATCACTTCTCTCTCTCTCGTCTGGGCTCTCAGTCTTCAGCTCAATTGGGCAGTTTCTGAAGGTTATCTTTCCTTTTGGACAGGAGCCTCTGTCTGAAGCTGCTTCCAGTCAGCCATCTTGCCCCTCCCTACAACATCATTTTTTTAAACTCCAAAGATCTTAGGACTTGGAAGTGGGAGAATTGAACTTAAATTTTATTACTTTGTTGTGTGACCTTGAGTATGCCACCTAACCTTTCTTTAAAGCTATACATTTCTCCCTTATGAAATGATAATAGTATTTGATTGCAACTCACTTAATACATTGGTTTTACTTAGAAAATAAAATGGCAATGCCATACTAAGGAAAGGTGATTGAGTGAGATGGGCTCAAATCCTCTTGAAGAAAACAGAGTTTGAATGAATCGAAGCTGGAAACAGAAAGTCCCAAGCAGGGCAGCTCCTGTGGCTCAAAGGAGTAGGTCACGGGCCCATATGCCAGAGATGATGGTTTCAAACCCAGCCCCAGCCAAAAATTGCAAAAAAAAAAAAAAAAAAAAAAGTCCTAAGGAAGTAGAGAGTAGAGTAAGAACATATGTTGGCTGCTATCTCCCTCTGGGTTTTCCTTTCACTTTCTTCAGGCTCATACATTTCTCTCTCCCAATCCCCTGCAATTTTCCAATCTAAATCCTGCCCAATTGGGGAACAAAAGGAAGGGCCCTGGGCCTGAGATCACCCCTCGTGGAAGACCCCTCTGCCAAGAAAAGCCCAAGGCTACTTCCTTTAGGAAGGGGATTTGGGCATAATTGGCTTCTAGACAAATACAACAGCTGCAGATTATAAACTGGCAAAGTGACCTCATCAATAGAAACCAGACTACCAAAAAGAAGTCTGGAAGTTGGCATAGTCCTTCTTTTTCCAGTTTACATGACCTGGTGCACACTACACAACTGCTTTAAACTTCAGTTGTCTCCTGGAGGTGGAAATGGGTTGTTGGGAAATTTGAATCAGATAATTTACATGAAAATATGTTATAAACTCTGAGATGTAAAGAATGACCACTAGAACTTAAAAAAAAGAAATAGAAGCAAACAAACAAGCTAAGTAGGTAACTTGCCAGGGAAGTGAATACAGACTATTGAAGAAACTCACTTAATGACAAGTAGAAAAAATATAATAAAAGGCAGTTTTTTATTATAACATCCAAAATCTTTGACAAATTACAAAGGGGCATAGTGGTTGATTGAGTAAGCAGCACTATGGTGATAGTAAAACCTACCCATTGATCTTTTCATAAAAGACAAATGGCAAAGTAGGGATTTCTTTTAACAAAGAATCAAGAGGGCCTTTAGAAACCAAAGAATCAGATTGGAAAGTTGGAAGCACTGGTCTCTGTAACTGTAATCTCCTTTTTTAAAGCTGTGTTTTCAAAGACTTGCTGATTGGCAGCAAGTAAAACTTGGAGCATATTCATGAAAAAATAGACTGTGGACTTGTAAAGACTGTGGAGACAGGAGATCTGTGTCTTGTGCTGCTCTTAACTGTCTGATGCAATGATTTTTATTTCCTCTCTCTAGGACTTTATTTCCTCAGCTATAAAACACTGCCTTTACTCAAGGACATATGCTAATATGTCTTCTTATCTCGAATAGACTCTGATACCAAGGAACTTAATTTAAGCATGTCCTCAAGAACCATTTTTCCCTTCATAAATGTTAAATAACATTGAAAATGTAAAAATATGCAGCCTGAAATAAAGGTAGAGACTTTACCTCTTTTATGTCTATATGGATGGAGCTGGAACACATATCCTGCTTAGTAAAGTATCTCAAGAATGGAGGAAAAGTATCGTGTATATTCAGTACTATTACAATCACTCACACTTTCATATGAAGAGTAGATCACAACTATGGCCCAGGATCAAAGGAGGGGATAGGGGATGGGAGGGGAGGGGGGAGGTCAGATGGAGGGAGTGTGAATAGTGGGATCACACCTATGGTGCATATGGCAAGTGTACACGTCGGATCTATTAAGCATGAAGTATAAATGTCTTAATACAAAATTAAGTAAATGAGGTGAAGGATATATTAACCAGTACAATGTAAGCATTCCAAATTGTATATGAAATCAGCATATTGTACCCTCTAAATGCATTAATGTATACATGACCTACCTCTTTTTGATTTAATAAAAAAAATGCAGAAAAAAGGGTAAAAATATGATAACACTGGTATAACATTTGTCCATTGGGATAATGATATTTTGAAAAATCATCCCCAAACTGGGTTTACTAAAACCACCACCATTTGCCATTTTCATTAAGTCTGTAAGTAGGCTGGACAATTTGACTGGTATGGGCTGGGCTTGGTTGATCTTGAGGGGGGCTCACTCACATGCCTGCAGTCAGTTGGTAGGTAGTTAGAGGAGGGCTGGTCTGTGAGGGGTTTAGCTGGGACAGGTAGAATGGCCCAAAGTCTCTCTCTGATTCTTGGATTTCTCTTCTTTCAGCAGATTAATGCAGGCTTGTTCATATGTCCTTAGCAGGTTCCCTAAAACAATAGAAGCACATAAAGCCTTTTGAGCTTATGTTCAGAGCTGGCACATTAACACTTACATTTGCACTTAACAATGTAAATCATAAGGTCAATTTATACAAGGAAATTGTAGCTCCTCTTGATAGAAGGAGCTACAAAATCATTTTGCAGAGGGGCATGGAAATAGGCAGCAATGAAAAAATAGGGAAGTTTGGGGCATTGTCCAACACAACTAAATCACGGCTGGATGGGTCTATATGATTCTTTATTAAACATTTTGAAATATTTTGAATTTTTTCTTCATTGCCATAGAGTTTAACACCTCTTTTAATAATAGCCAAGTGAGACATACAAAGTAAGAAATTTGTTCTGGAAAATTCTCAGAACAAACAGAACAGGTGTGTGACATTTGCCTAAAAAGCAGCAAGTTACAAGCTTGTGTATATCCTATCAAAAAAACTGTTAGCTTCACATATGACCATAGAGATGTTTTACTCTTTTCCCAGTAAATAAATGGCAACTTAGGATTCTTTCATAGTGCAGTCTTCTGGATAGCTACGACAGATGCATCTTACTTTAACAGAACAGGAGCTAGTATACTAGCACCAAACAGAACTATCCAAACAAGAGCCCTAAAGCTCCTCTTGCCACCTTAAAGTTGAGTGACATGCCCTAGAGATGGAGACCTCACTTTAACTCCAGCTCTCTAGTCCATTAGCCTCATTTCAGTAGTTCAATAGGCACAAGTGGGTACTGGACAGTGCACATCCAGACATCTCTGCCAATGCAGAAAGTCCTGATGAAGGGGACTTCATGGGGAATGTCTACAACTATCAAGAGAGGGCTGACATGGTGGTAGTAGGAGTGGACATTGGTCAATGATGAAGGATCTAGACACCTGGGAAAAGGAAATTGCTACCAGAAGTGACACCTCATATGGTGTGACCCTAGTTCTCATAACTACTAATTCACTTCATGACCTTGACAAACTCGTTATGTTTCTTTGAACATTCACTTATTATTCAAGAAAATGAGGGATCAGTGTAGATCACAGCTTCTCAGACTCTTGTGTGGACATAAATTACCTAGAAAATTTGTTCTAAAGCAAATCCTGATGCAGAAGATGGGCGGAGATGCTGCATTCCTAACCAACTTGAGTGTCAGGGATGTTCCTGCCCCAGTGTAATGGACTACTCTTTCAGGAGCAAAGGATTAAGTCAGAGACTCATGGAATATTGGATCAAAAAGCATCCTTACAAATTCCCCACTCTAATGCAGTCTTTAAAGTCTTATTCATCTCCTAGACTCCTCGAGGTCTGGAGAAAAGACATATTCACATTCTTTTTTTTTTTTTTTTCAGACAGAGCCTCAAGCTGTCACCCTGGATAGAGTGAAATGGCATCACAGCTCACAGCAACCTCCAATTCCTGGGCTCAAGCGAGTCTCTTGCCTCTGCCTCCCAAGTCGCTGGGACCACAGGCGCCCGCCACAACTCCCGGCCATTTTTTGGTTGCAACCGTCATTGTTGTTTGGCGGGCCCGGGGGCTGGATTCGAACACGCCAGCTCAGGTGTACGTGGCTGGCGCCTTAACCCATTGAGCCACAGGCGCCGAGCCCACATTCACATTCTTAAGGGGGCCTTGGTGCTCAAAGCCCTGTAAGAATTTAATGGTCATTGGGATTGTTTTATGAAACAACAAATATGACTTCAGAATAATGCCACAGTTTCCCTGTAAGGAGAGGTTTAATTCTCACTAGATGGCTTGCAGAGAGTGAACAGCTCTTTCAACTCATGTATTTGACTCGGTAAAGACAGAATATTCTTTACATTTGCCTTAATCAATCTTCCCAAGGTCACTCTCCTTAAGTATTCATTCTATACAGCAAAATACAGCTATTCCTAAAGCTGCTCTTTCTTAAAACTGGCAAGCTGAATAGCAGAGAAGCAGCAGAGAATCATAAACTGAGAAGATTCTTTCTAGGTTTCTCCATATAGGTTAAATATGGCAGCTGTAGAGAAATATACTATCTACTACTACACATATACTATAAATATACCATACTATACATATGCTATTCATGATGTTACAATACACCACCAAGACTTGCAATGTGCTCTGAAGCTCACAGGTTGTTAATCTTGAATACAAGACCTGCTACTTTCTTATGAACTCAGCAACAAGTGCTTTTAATGTGCAGCACCATCACTTGTGTGCTGTCCTCTACCACTGGACATAGTCATAGTGTCCTAAATGGGGGGGCATGTTTTCTGCATTTGCAACTTGGATTTCAGGTCTGTAAATACTAGAGCCAGAGTACAAAAGGAAAGAATAAAAGGGCAAAGGACTAAAACCAACTGAGAAAGGCAATTACAAGGTATATTAATGTACACTGTGCAGAGAGAGGGATTTATTACACTTTCAGGGTGTGTGTGTTGTGGGATGGGGGGGTTGCATGAAAGGTAAGGGGAAAAAAGCTGACATTTGTTAGTCTGAACTGGATAAGTGTAATTACAAAGAATAAAGGGAGCTTTCAAAAAGTGGGCAGCTGCAGTGGAGCCTGAAGCCATGGTACTTGATACTGAAATATACCCTGTCAGTGATTCTGGGCAGCTTTTGAGAACAGCAGGGAAGGCATTCAGGGTGGAGGACAATGGCACATGTCAAAAGTGAAAGAAAGAATCTAGAGTTTAAAAGACTGTTGAGTGACAAGTAGGCCAGATCAAAGAGCAAAGTTTATCAAGTATTTACCATTATAATGCTCATAGAGATCAATAATCATTAAAAAAAAAGAGAAAAAGAAAAAGAAAAGCCAATCATTTTCAATTTTAAAGACAAATTACAAAAAAGAAAAAGAGAAAAACCACCAAAAGGAAAAAAAAAAAAAAAAAAAACCAGAAAGGAGAGGAAGACACTGGTGGAAGAAAAACTCAAACACTATTTACCATTTCATCCATTCAGAGTTTTCATTGTGTATTTCATTACTCAAATCATCAATGACTAGGAAGTTTCTTAAATGAGTTTAAATTTCTTTGCTTTGAAAATCATACAGTGGAAATATTTTTGGAGAAGCACAAGATGGGGCTCATGTATAATCCATGGACATCAAGCCACAGAGACTATGTCTAAGCATGAGATTTGGGGATCTGGATGAAGTATTTTGGGAGAGGCAAAATTCTAAAAACACATCACCTGGGTTGGCTGCCATTGTCTGCACTTCCTTCTCACTTCTGTGCTGTGCTCCACACAGGTGTGGGTATGCAAAGCTCCCTTGAGGCAGATTGGGAGGTCAGGCTTGAAGGGAAAACCCTGTTTTTGGAAACCTGCTTAGGCTTGCTGAGGAACAGGGTGGTTTAGAAGCCCAGGGAGAAATGTTGAAATCAGACATTGCAAAATCACTTTTGCAATAAGTAATGAATAAAGACCGAAGGAAAAGCTCTTTCCTCCCCGAAGTAAAAAACCTACTACTGAACTTGTCTAAACAGCTCCTCATAATAGAAGTTTAAAGGTAACATGAAGTGCTTCCCACGGCCAAGGCCAGAACCTCTGGCCATCACTGATTGATTCATTCAGTAAATATCTGTCAAGACACCGTGTGTGGCAAGCACAGCTCTGGACATCACTCTGAAGAAAAAGAACAGGACAACTCCCTTCACGGCTCTCAGACATCAACTGCGATATACCTCCCCAGAGAGCTCACTGTCTCATGTGTTATCTTCCCTGGCCCTATCTCAATTATTCCCTATCTTTTGGCTCTGGTTATTTCTATCATGGCCTCGGTAAACCTGAATTCTACTATTTAAACAAATTAGAGTCTGTCTCCATCCACTACAACATCACTGAAATGGCCTAATCTGAATTTCTCACTGCTGTGTCTCTAGTATGTATATATAGTAGTATCTTAAAATATATATATTTATTAAGGCAACAAATGAAGGCAGTGCCTTCATCAACAACCCAGCTGAACAGAGACAATGTTATACATAAAGAGAAAGCTATGAAGCAGTAAGTGAAAGATCCCTGAGTTAAAACAATACATTTCTATAGAAGTTGAATTTTAGATCATTTCTGAAAAGCTCCATTAGAGGAGACTCTTCCCAACTTCTAACTTTTCCTTCCTTCCTTCCTTCCTTCCTTCCTTCCTTCCTTCCTTCCTTCCTTC
>CAUYON010074592.1:0-16902 GCA_963573935.1 Arctocebus calabarensis | reverse complement strand
TTAAAGAAAGATGGAGACTTTACCTCTTTCATGTTTACATGGATGGAGCTGGAACATACTCTTCTTAGCAAAGTATCTCAAGAATGGAAGAAAAAGTATCCAATGTACTCAGCCCTACTATGAAACCAATTTATAGCTTTCATATGAAAGCTATAACCCAATTATAGCCCAAGAATATGGGGAAACGGGAGAGGGAGGGGAAAGAGGGTGTGTGGGTGGAGGGAGGGTAATCAGTGGGACCATACCTATGGTGCATCTTACAAGAGTACATGTGAAATTTACTAGGTGTAGAATATAAATGTCTTAACAGAATAAGAAAATGCTGTGAAAGCTATTTTAATCAGTTTGATGAAAATATTTCAAATTGTATATAAAACCAGCACATTGTACCCCATGATTGCATTAATGTACATAGCTATGATTCAATAATAAAAATATGGTAGGGATTGCATCAAATCTGTATATCAATTGAAAGAATAGTGCCAACTTAACAATATTAAGTCTTTTAATTCATGAGCAAAGAATATTTTTCAATTCATTTAGATACTCTTTTATTTTTAACAATGTTTTGTATTTTTCAGAGTATAAAATTTGTACTTCTTTTCTTAAATTTATCCCTAAGTATTTTTATTCTTTGTGATGCTATTATAAATGAAATTGTTTCTTAAAACATTTTTTAAGAGATGAGGTCTCATTCTATGCCCAAGGCTAGAGTTCAGGGGTGCCATCATAGGTCACTATAGCCTGGAACTTCTGGACTTAAAGTGATCCTCCCACTACAAGCCTGTACCACCACAGAATTGTTCCTTAATTTCATTTTTGGATTGTTCAGTGCAGGTGTATAGAAATGCAATTGAATTTTTATATTGATTTTGCTGAACTTGTTTATTAGTTCTAATAGTTATATTGTGAATTTCTTAGCACGTTCTACATACAAGATTAAGTTATCTGTGAATAGAGGTACAGTTTTGGATAGTTCCTTTTCCAATCGGGATGTCTTTTATTTCATTTTCTGGGCTAATTGTCCTGCCTAAAAATTCCAGTATAACATTGAAAACAAAATTGTGAGAACAGATATCCTTGTCTGTTTTCTCATCTTAGAAGAAAAGCATGCACTCTTTCACCACATAGGGATGTCTGACCTGTGGGCCTGTGGGCCACACGCTGATTTTGCGAGGACATTTTTGCTGATCCGTGGTGTCGATATCACAGAAAGTATGCATGGACTTTTCTTTTCCTAATCAGCTTTTGTTAGTGTTTGTGTATTTATTGTGTGGTCCAAGTTAACTTATTCTTCCAATGTGTGGCAGAAAAGAAAAAAGCTTGAGCCAGCTGATAACATGATGTTAACTGTAGGTTTGGGGTAGATGCCTTTTATCAATCAAGTTGAGCATACTCCTTCCAATCCTAGCCTATTGAGAGTGTTCTTTTGAAATCATGAAATAGTGTTAGAATTTTTGTCAACTTTCTTTTCTGTGTATATTGAGATGATCCTATATTTTTCTTCTATTAATATGATGTATTATATTAATTGAGTTTCAAATGTTGAAAAAATCTTGCATTGCAGTGATAAGTGTCACTTGGTCATGGCATATAATTCTTTTGTTATTTTGCTGGATTTTGTTTGCTGATATTTTGTAGAAGATTTTTGTATCTATATTATAAAAGATAATGGTCTAGAGTGATTTTTTTTTTCTTGTGATATTTTCGTCTGATTTTGGTATCAAGATAATGCTGGTCTCAGAGTGAGTTCAGAGGTGTTCCTTACTCTCCTTTTTGGGTGAAAGAGTTTCTGAAGGATTGTTATTAATTGATCTTTGCAACATGGAGATGGGGGGTTTCATAAAAGTTGGTGGTTTGGTTTGGTTTTTAAAGCCATTGGAAAATGCCTGGGCCTTACCTCCAAGGGAGACACAGCACTGAGTTCCAAGGGGTGGGGGTCAGGTAAGAAGTTTTATCTAAGTTCTTCCTCCTTGACTTGCTAAGTGACATTTTTTTGTATGTGTAGTCAGTTTCATCTCTAAAATAAAGAGAAATGTCCTCAAAACAAAATTGATCTTCAAATATTTGGGAGAATTCACCAGTGATACTATCTGAGCCTGGGCTTTTCTTTGTAGGTAGTTTTGTTTTTTTTTAAATATAGAAAGAATCAATCCTTACTTATTATTAGTCTATTCAGATTGCCTATTTCTTCTTGAGTTAGTTTTGGTAGTTTGGTCCTCATAGGAATTTTCTCATTTTATCTAAGTTTTTTTATTTTATTGGCAGATAACTGGTTTATAGTATTTGTTAATAATCCCTCTTATTTCTACAGGGTTGGTAGAAATGTTCTCCTTTTTAGGTCTGGCTAGTGCATATTTCTCCTTCCAAATCCAACTCACACATCATCTGTTTCAGGACATTTTCTTCCACATTCTCCTCTCCCCCAGATGAAACCCTTCTGAAGGAATATTTCCATCCCCCTCTTCATTTCCTCATCATAACAGTCTCCACATTGTGTTATGGCCTCCTCAGCAGGGGTGGGGAACCTATAACCTTCTGATTTTAAGATTATTCTTTTTTAAGCAGCAAAGGAGGCAAGAAAAGCTTCATCTTTCTCTGTTGAACCCCTTTTAATGACAGGACTTGTTCTATAAAATTTGGATACAGTCAAAAGTTGCCCTTAAGAATCTAGAAGTCTAGGGCCTTAATGTCCTAGGATCTCTACTCCAATCAGTCTCAATGGCAGAAAATGCTTAATGAATATTTTTGAAATTAACTGGAATCAGTGGCTATTATAACTGCTCCAAACTAATGTACCCATATTCGTTATAGAATAATACCTATTAATCAGAGTAAATGTTCATATTTTCTTTTCTTTTCTTTTTATTTTTTGAGACAGAGTCTCACTATGTCGCTGTAAGTGCTGTGGTGTCACAGCTCACAGCAACCTCGAACTCTTGGCCCTAAGGGATTCTCCTGCCTCAGCCTCCCAAGTAGCTGGGACTACAGGTGCCTGCCATAATGCCTGGCTATGTTTTGTTTGTGGTTGTCATTGTTGTTTGGCAGGTCCAGACTGGATTCAAACCCGCCAGGTCTGGTGTATGTGATTGGTGCCCTGGCTGCTGAGCTATAGGTGCCAAGCCGAATATTCCTATTTTCTTATGTTTCCTCTTATTTTTATTGTTGACATTTCCCTTTGCCATTCTCTACATTTTTCTAATATCATGACCTCTCTTCCTACTCCAGGAGTTACCAAGAACTTTGTTAGAAAGCTAAATCTCAGTTATCCATAGAGATTATTCATAGTGCCTTTCAAAATCTCTGGCTAAAAGAAACATAAATGACCCTTAAACATAGGAAAAGATATTCAGCCTCATTCCCTAATAAGGAAAGTAGAAATCAAAACCTCACCAAGACACCATTTTTTACATATCAGATTGGCAGGGGACAAAATGTTTGATAGTACACTTTGTTGTCAAGAGTGTGGAAAAACTAACACTCCTAGACACTGATACTGGGACTGTAAACTGTCAGCTTCTACAGAGGGCAGTTCAATAATTTCTATCACTATTATAAATCTCCATAACCTTTGGCTCAGCAATTCCAGTTCTAGAGATTTATCCTATAGATATACTCAAATGCATTTTAAATGACATAGATAAAGAGTATTTAAAAAGTTAATTTTTCTTGATATATAATAGTTATACATATTTGTGTAGTACATGTGAGAAATTGATATATTCACATAATGAAGTCAAGGTAATTTGGATAGCCATCACCTTAAGTATTTATATTTACACTAGGAATATTTGAAATATTGTCTAATTATTTTGAAATTTTCAATCAATTAATATTAACTATAGTCACCCCATTGATCTATCAAATACCAGGTTTTATTCCTTCTAAGTGTATATTTATACCCATTAATCAACCTCTCATTGCCCCTACTCCTGGCCTCTGGTAACCCCCATTCTCTTTATCTTCATGAAATCCACTTGGTGAAGAGTACTCATTGAATTTTCCAGAGCATCAAACTATTGAAAACAATCTAATTGGTTTTTCAAAATGGGATTGGCAAATCATGGTTATGTAGTAGGATATTATGTGGCCCTAAAAAAGTGAACAACTCTTTATGTAATGGTTTGGGAATAATCTTTATGATATGTCATTGAATTTTTTTTTTAAGCAAAGTATAGAACATATGCAAGATATGCTACCATTTGAGCCAAAATGAAGAGAAGATGCAGTATTTTGCTGCTATAAAGGAAATATCTAAGGGTGGGTAATTTATAAAGAAAAGAAGTTTATTTGACTCATGGTTCTACAGGCTATACAAGAAGCATTGCACCAATAACTTCCTCTTGTGAAGGCCTTAGGGAGCTTCTAATAAGGGCAGAGGGCAAAGGGGGAGCAGATGTGCTGAGAGAAGGAGCAAGAAAAGGAAGAGGTGGTGCTAGGCTCCTTTAAACAACCAACTCTGGAATGAATTATTAAAGGGAGAACTCATTATCATGGGGAAAACACCAAGCCATTCCTGAGGGATCCACCCCCATGACCCAGAACCTCCCATCACTGGGGATCAAATTCCAATATGAAATTTAAAGTGACCAAATATCTAAACTGTATCAGATACATATACATATTAGCTGTATGTGCATGAAATATTCTCAGAATGATAAATTAACTGCAATCTTTGATTTCCTCTGGGGAGATATAATGGATAGCTGAAGAACAATGTTGTCTCCTTTGTTCTGCTATTGTAATTTTTAACCATATTAGTACTTGTGTATTGCCTATTAAAAAATTAGATGTATCCAATCTCCTCTATCTTGTGCCTTGAGACTATGTGATTAGAAAATTCAAAGTCATGCATATATTAGTTTGTAACCAAACAATAGGCTAAATAAAACATGATCCTAATGACCTGTCTGCTGCAGAAGATGTGACCTATCCCACCAATAGTACAGTGGTTCTCAGTATGTGTTGCCCAGACAACAAGCATTAAGTATCACCTGGGAAACTTGTTAGAAATGTGAAGTCTCAGGTCCCAGTATAGACCTACTGAATCAGAAACTCAGGAGATGTACCCAGCAATCTGTGTTTTTAATAAGCCCTCCAGGGAATTCTCATACATAATCAAGTTTGAGAACCACTGCAAAGTCAAACCATCTGATGAAGTGCATGTACTTCATGTACCTGTTATGCAGATCCTCTTTATTTGCCTCTTACACTTGGTCAAGGCATCTAGTCTTGTTGATTCTTTCTCTGGAATATCCCCTGCACCCATATGCTACTGCCTCTTCCCATTCTCAGCCTCATCATCTTAGTTCAGGTCCTCATCACCTCACACTACAAGAGCCTCGTAATTCCTCTCTCTGCCTCTAACCTTGTCCCTTCCAGTTCAACCCAAGATTCCCAGAATGTCGTTCTAAACAACTCTTTTATATACATCAGTCAATGCCCTACTCAAAAATAAGTGAAAAATGCCTCATTGCCTCTAAGAGGAAGCACACATTCTTCAATTGGATATTCAAGGATCTCCTTAATTGGGCTCCAAACTGACATTAAAACATTTTTTTATTTTACAAATCCTCAACAGTACCCCCTCCTATGTATCTAAACTGTGCCTTACATATATCATGAAAATTTTTGCCTATACGCCTTTTGCTTTCCCAACTCTTCCCGTACCATAGTCACCAACTTCCCCAGCTAACTCCTACTTACGTCTTAGATTTTAGCTTAGATTCTTTCTTCTCTTTCGGGAAGCCTTCCCTGTGTGTGTCAGAAGAGGTAAGGTGTCCTTCCTCTGTATTCTCACAGCACCCTGTACTTCTACAGTGTATTTTAATTATCTGTTTGTTTGTCTTCTCTACTAGTGTGCAAACCATCTGATGACAGGAACTTTGTTCATTAACTCAACAAATATTTGTTGACCACTACTATGTGGCAAGCCCTGTATCCCTGGTGCCTAGTCAGCAATAAATATTTTTAATGGATTGAAATGAGCTTTATCCTTTTTTAATGCTTGTCTGTTTAGTCACATATTGCTGTATAAACTATGATTTGGAGGCATTAATTTTTGGACACTCAAGATCACATCCAAGACCAAGTAAGTGGTTTAAAAAACTATAGTGAACCAGGAACTTTGCAGGAAACAAACCCATTTCTTTTCTGCCTCTCCATTATGTTGATCTGCAAACTAAAATATGTATAAATAAAGAGAATTTAGTTCAGAAAAACAGGTCTTTTCTGAGCACATACACTTATTTGTCAGAAAAGATGAATGTTTCATATTAAAATTAGGTTTTCAAGTGTGAATGAGGTTCCACTATTCATAATTTACAGTTAAATTATAAATCGCCCTACTACTTACCCTATTCTCCTAATCTTCATTAATTAATAACATCAATTGAGAATGCATCTAATTTAGGAAAAGTAGCAGAGAGTAAAAAGGGGAATTCAAATAAGTTTTCAGACAACCTGGAAGGTTCAGCTTCCTTTCAGTGTGGTCAGGAAAGACTGGACTATGAACAGGATTCCAGATTTATCTAAGATTAAGGTTAAAGTTTCTAAGTAGGAGCCATGGATCCCTTAGGGGCTCCATACAAACGCCAAACACTGTATGCAATGAATATACCTGGTACCTATATGCAATGTTTTAAATGTATTTAAATGTTATTGTGAAGAATAAAATATCAATTTATATATTTTTATAAATGTTAGCTTTTTTCTTATTACTAAAGCAGTGCATGCTAATTGTAGACAACTATAGATGGGCAACAGAAAGAACATAAAGTTCACATACAATCTACCACTCAGGAATAAACTTATTTTTAATAGAAAAGGTTCAGATTTACAGAAAATTTGTGAAGCTAGTACAGAGAGGTCTCATATAACTCATACCCAGTTTCCCCTATTATTAACATCTTACATCAGTAGAGTAATTTATTATAATTAATGAAAGTCCATCCTTCATTCAAATTTCCTTAGTTTCCTCTAATGTGCTTTCTCTTTTCAAAGATCACATCCAGAATACTGTATTACATTTAGTTATCATGTCTCCATAGGCTAGGTAGCTGTAACAGTTTCTCAGGCTTTGTAGTTGATGATGTTGACAGTTTTGAAGAGTAGTGGTCAGGTATTTGTAGAATATTCCGCAGTTTGATTTGTCTTATATTTTATTTCATGATTAGACTAAAGTTATGAGATTTGAGAAAGAAAACCATAGAAGTAAAGTGCCATTCTCATTACACTATATCAAGGGCAATACATTTTGTTTGTGTGTGCACATAATTACAATGTACTACTGTTTTTCACTTAAATGCCTGCCTTGAAACCCTTCCATGTCACTAACAATGGTGTATGAAAATCTACAAGTCACTTTTAAACTTTAATGGAGCTTTCTATTTCCATGTCTTTCCTCAAATGATAGATTCCTCGGTTTCAATTCCTGTCAGGTGGAACACAGTGCAATTTGTTTACATTATGAAAGTGGTCCTCCTGGAAGAATTTGCTTCATAGACTCTGGCATTGCACCTTAAGTGCTATAGGTTAGGTTGACCTTATGACCTATTTTGAATAGTTTGAATTCTCTTAAGGATTAGTGATATGTGAGAAAGTTAGAGAAAAATAGAGAGCATAACCTAGAGAATTAAGAAAAACAAGAGACTTTTGAATATCTACCTAAATGGGGAGAATCCAATTTAGTCACTACCTGAGGTATTGTTGGAATCAACAGTCTTCAAAGGCTATGCTTTTGCTAAAGCACAGCCTATTTCCATAAATTAAGAAACAAGGGATCTGGAAGATTTGTGGCAGTAGATATTTGTGTCATCTAGAACTGTCAACCACAACTTGCGAAATTTTTATGGATTAGAAAGTGACCCCAAATAAGGAGCTAATTTGTATTTTGGTTCTTCTGTTTGGACTTTCACCTAACAAAATCACAGTATTTTCATCATTTAAACCAACATTGTGGTTGAACTCAACCGCATACTTTGGGTGTTACTGCCAATTGGACAATATTTACTTATTACTCCATATTAGTTGGAGGTTAACTACAGGAAACTATTTGTCTTTAGCTCTGCTTATATTGATCCAAACAAATGTGTCCTTACTTTCTTCCAATGTTATTATTTTAATAAAGTGTGATTAAATGTGTGTTATTGTGACTAATAGGGTGGGGATTTTTGTTTTGGTTTTGGTTAAGTATTTGAAACTCCTATCAGAGGTTACAATTGGAAAGTCTTCTAATTTGTGTCTCCATATCAAGAACAGTGTATTTGTGGTGGCTTGACAGGAAATGAATGGTAGGGGCTTGGACTGGGGCCATTAACCAAACAGGGGTATCCAACCTGCTGCCCATGGGCTACATGCAGTTATGTGAACACTTTTTCGCTTATCTGTAGTGGCAGATATCATGATAATTATGCATGGATCTTCTTTTTTTTCTCATCACCTTTCGTTAGTGTTTGCATATTAATGTGTGGCCAAAGACCACACTTCTTTTTCTAATGTGGACCAGAGAAGCCAAAAGTTTGAACACCCTGGTTATAGCAGTAAACTAGAGGCCAAAGGAGTTACAAAAACAAGACTGCCAACTCATAGAGGATGTCCATGCAAAAAATAAGCAATCAGATCTTAGTTTATTCATTTAAAATATGGTGTGCTAGCAACAGCAGTGACTGAGAAGTATGAAGGTCTTAATTTGAAAACCTGATCCTACAACACTACTATGTAACCTAAATCATCACTAATGAGCTTCCATCTTTCAAAGCTCTTTCTAGCTCTGGCAGCCTATGAATTACATGATTTTATGTGATGTGAGATTTTATTCTAGCTTTTTTGTGAGTCAAAGTTAAATATGACATTGTTTAAGTTCTTTAAAATCAATGTAGGATTTAAAAGTTCCACAAACATTTGCTCCCAGGCCTCAGGAAGGCCCTAAGAACTGAGGAAGAAGCAAAGCACATAAGTGGACAGGGACACAATTTCGACAATGAAACAAGGCTACAGTGTTTGTTTTAATGTCATTTTCCATTTATTCTGCTTCACATATCTACCTTTTTAATGCTAATTAGAAATGATAACATTGTGTCTTAGTTTGTTTTGTGCTGCTATAACAAAATACCATAGACTGGGTAATTTCTAAAGAACAGAAATGTCTTGCTTATAATTCTGGAGGCTAAGAAGTCCGTAATCAAGGTGCTAAGTTAACACCTAGTGTCTTGTGAGGGCCTTCTTTGATGCATTCTCACATATCAGAAGAGAAATAACAGAGTGAGCCCACTCCCACAATACCTTTTTATAGGTGTACTAAACACTTCCTGTTAGGCCTCAATTCCCATCACAGTAGCATTGAGAATTAAGTTTCAACATAAGTTGTGGAAGGGTCAAAAAATTCAAACTATAGAACATTGGTTTAAGAACAAATATACCAGAACTTAGGTACATGTATAGTCTCTTTGAAGTAATTGAACAACTACTCAAAGACACTTGGAAACTGCCTAAATGGTCTGTGACACATGCTTAGATTTACTCAGTTGAAATACATGTTGGTCACTGGAGAACATACAAAGTGTTTGGGAATGGCCAAACATCATAGAGCCGAGTCATATCGATAAGGCAACTCATAAATTTTGAGTTAAAAATGAAATGTGATAGGCGAGGCACACATAGCTCAGTGAGTAGGGTGCCGGCCACATACACTGAGGCTGGCAGGTTCGAACCCGGCCTGCTAAACAACAATGACAACTGCAACCAAAAAATAGCTAGGCATTGTGGTAGGCACCTGTAGTCTCAGCTACTTGGGAGACTGAGGCAAGAGAATCACTCAAGCCCAAGAGTTTGAGGTTGATGTGAGCTGTGGCACCATGGTACTCTCCTGAGGGTAACATAGCGAGACTCTGTCTTAAAAGAAAAATGAAATGTGATAATTAAGAAATGAGATTGGTTTTCTTGAGGGCCTTGTAATTAGCTCTGAAGGCATGTTTTATTCCTAGAGATGTTTTGAGCACCACAAGAATAAGTACATCTTCTCCCACAGGAGTATACTTTGAAAGGCCATAGTACTTATCTGACAAAATTTCAGAATTTGTTTAGTTAGAAATACAAAGTATATTATTAACAGTTACATATTATACCTGACTGATACTCACTGTTACATTTCTGGGAAAAGTAATATCTTTTACTTCTGAAGGGAAAAAAAAAATGAAGTAACACCAAATTTCCCCATCTCGCCGTTCATTATGTACCATATATACTGAGCTAGATTAATTCCTATAGCAACTTGGTGTGAAGTGGGCATTTATTTCTCCCATTTTATAGATGGCATGACTGATGTTCAGAGAAGTTAAGTAACATATCAGTAAAAATCAAAATCTTCCTTCAAGTTTGCCAAAAATCAGAAAGGAAACCTCTTTTATAGTGTATTTCAGAAGTTCTTGCATAGTAGTTAGCAATGTAGCATTAACACAATTGTGTTTTTTTGCCAAATTCTTATTTTAATTATTTTTATTAAATCATAGGGGGAAGGTTGGGAGGAGGGAGAGTAGTTGGTGGGACCTCACCTATTGTGCACAATCCAAGGGTACATGTCAAATCTATTAAGAGTAGAATATAAATGCATTAACACAATGACTTCCTTTTTTGATATTGTAATACCATTTTACCTCACTAGAGTATACCATCACTTCCATATTCACTTGCCAGAGACAAAGAGATTACAGAGAGATGTAATACAAATGAATTTTCTTTTATTTGGTAAATAAATGAACAGTAACTCTTTCCGATTTGTCAGTTATGTACAAATATGTCTCCGTTGTGTGGTTGGTTGGTTCTACTGAGCTTCAAGTCTTTTTGTCCCATAATGCATATTCATCTTGGCTCTTGATAAACATCCTTTTAAGTAGTCTGCAGCTTCAAAATTTTTTTACAACCAAGAAAATAGTAATTATCTAACCCTTGGTAATTTGTTTAATCATTCTGAACCTATTGTCTTTCACCTGGAGATAACAGTATCCACCTTACAGCCCCTCACAGAATTGCTAGATCATCTGAATTTCCACCTTACAGCCCCTCACAGAATTGCTAGATCATCTGAATTTCGTAATGTATTTGAATGGACATTGAGCAAGTATAATGTATGCAACAAAATGTATTGTTTGTTTCACATTGATTATGTGATCGACTAACCACAAAGTCAATGTGAATTCTGATGCAATTTGATCTATGTCCTGGGATGGGTCCAGAGAAAGAAAACAGAAAGGAGTTATACATTACTAAAGTCAAGGCTTTGAAAGATTTACCTTTGATAATCAAGTGTGGCAGCTGAACTGTATACTCTTCACTGTATACAACTTTATACTATTTATACTGCTTTATATTACTCACTGTATAAAACATTTGATGAGGTGTTTTATATAATTAACCAGAAGGAGACATTTATCCAAAAATGCATCCCCGGCAGAGAGAAGCTGATATGTCTAAATAAGAATAAGAGGAAGGAGTAAAAGATCTCAGCACAAGAAGTAAGAGGCCTCCCAGGGCTCATAGCCCTGACCCTTGCATATGGTTTTAAAGGTGTTCAAGGCTCTGTTGCATTCTGATCAAGGGTTTCTTTGACTAAAACAGGAGGGACAGTTGTGCTTACCACCACTGGGCTATAGAAAGTTATATATACATAAGTAAAGAATTAATTACCTCAACAAATGTTCCTTAGGTGCCTATTTTTATAATGTACAAAAATTAAAACTTCACTTTGACTTCAAGAAACTAGTAGTCTATTAGAGAAAAAATAAAATGTATACAAATAAGAAATGTGAGGGAGAAAAATCCTAAGTGCAAAAAGTAAGGTAAACATTATTATTATATTCTTGAAAATAAAATAGGTGACTGGTTTGATCACCAGATTGATTTTTTAAAAAAGAAAAAATGGCCTTTTTTAAAGCATACATCTTTAGCATCACATTCCTTTTATTCCTCGTATTTAATTAATTATATAATTTTTCACTTGAGAAACATTTATTGAGCAAATACTGTGAGCTGCTTCCCATGCTAGTTGCTGGAGGTATATAACAGGGTTAAGACTGCACGTTTCTGTTATCAATTATTTTACAGTTGGGGGAGAAAAAAACATGTACAGATATGATGGTGGACACTTCGGTTCCAGTGGGCAGTAGCACAGAGGAGGCAGTGGTTACCTCTAATTGAAGGTTAACTCTAATTGAGGATGGGGTAGGGATCTGGGAAACTTCATGGAAATGGTTGCCCTTAAGTCCTGAATTACACTTATTTCTTGAAGAGGACTCCCCCAAACTGATAAGAAGCTTGGAGCCAAGGATATCTCTGGCAGAGGAAGGGCATGAACACAGACACAGAGGTGCAAAGAGCCTGGGGAGTGAGAGCAACTGTGAGTGGTTCTGAGTGGTACCATAGAAGTGGGCTGGGGGAAGGGAAGAGATACAAAAAAAATTATGAGACATCTTTTGTTTCCTTCACCACTTTGGGCAGATTCAGGCCTGCAACCGCTCTTCAATCTGCATTCCCTTTGTTTTAAAAATTGATTTCCACACCTATGGTACATTTTGCAAGGGTACATGTCAAATCTGTAAATGTAGAGTATAACTGTCTTAACACAATAAATAAGAAAGTGAGGTGAAGGCTATGTTAACCAGTCTGATGTAAGCATTCCAAATTATATATAAAACCAGCACATTGTACCCCATAAATGCATTAGTGTATACAGCTATGATTTAATAAGAAAAAAAAAGAAAAAGGGTAGGAATAAAAAAAAATTCAAGTCCAGCCCACACAAAATTGAAAGAATGTGCATTTGTAAAGAAGTTTTATTTCCAAAATTTGTTGTAAGTCCATGTAAACCTGGTGGGAATGGCACAACTGGATTTGGGGAGGTACATCACTAACTATTGCATATTCATCTGAGTTGGCTAAGTGCTTTCTGTGTGAACTTCTTTTCTTGTTGGAATAAACAATGGTCGAAAAAAAAATAACCATGTATGTTTTTGCAACTCTGAAGCAGTTGTTAGCTCACTAAATGATAGTACTGTTCTAGAATATTTTTCAATTAAAGTCTGAAAATTCTGCATTTCCATTCCTCCCCCCTCCCCACTCTGGCTTCATTTGCAATATTGCTTAACAGTTTGGTAAGAAAGGGTCCTTTCTCTTTTGCTGTGGATCAGCTATTGTGTTAGAGCTCACAGGAATAAATTCTTGGTGCTCCTAAGAAGCTGATTGTTCATGCTCTTTTGTGATATATTTCCCTCTCAAAATCGGAGAGTCTTTATCTGCTGTTGACTACAGGCTATCTTTCCTAAACATTATTCCTGCCTTTTCAGTAGGAGCTAGTCTAGTGTAATAGTCATTTACCACAGGGGAATTCCATTACCTCTCCTAACCAGAAGGACAGATTCTGCCTGGTTTTTACACTGAAGATGGGGGAAATTTAATTAAATTCTTTCAGGCACTAGATTTACTTAACACTATCAATTCACTGCTAAAGCTACTATTCTCATTTTAGAGGAGAATAGGACCATATGTCTCAAACTTATCTAATGTCAGCACTTCCAGTAATAGTTTTCTGCTTAGAATCAAAGAAAGATTTGGGTTTTTGAGTCCCCAAAGCCTTCTAGTTAGAACCTTACAGACTTCATGATTTGGAACTGAATTCACTATACACTTTTGTTTATTGGAATGAGTTTGACAATAAATCTAGGACCTTATTTGCAAAATGTCTTAGGGCAAAGTTTGGCAGCTTTTTCAAAGAGTAATTCTCTCCTCCCATCATTGTCTAATGAGGACTATGCAGGAATGAGATTAAACACCACCATGTCCAGTAAATTATCCACATGCTTAGTCAAGTGACAAAACACTGGCCTATGGGGAGTGATGGAGAAAGCTAAGATAAGTACACACACTCATTGGCATGGAAATAAATAAAGAGAAACTTGGTCAAAATTTCAGATGCCAGAGATAAAGATTTCATAATTCTCCCCCCCCCCAAAAAAATGATATGATAGGGAAATTTTCCTTAAGTTTCCAAGTAGAACATAAATGCATATGAATTTTCACATTTCTCTTATTTGCTTGTAAAATGTTTGCCATTTGGATAAAAGCTAAAAAAAAAATCCTATCCGAAATCTAATGGGACATTATAGTGCAGTTGGAAAGATGATAATTTCACACTTTGGCATTACTAAAGACAACGTTTGTAATGATGAGTAAAAATGCATATAACTTAGTGTAAAGCCACATGATCAAAAAAGCTATGGAGCTGGGTGCAGTGGCTCACACCTGTAATCCTAGTATTTTGGGAGGCTGAAACAGGAGGATTACTTGAGGTCAGGAGTTGAAGACCATCATGGACACCAGAGTGAGACCTGCCATCTCTATAAAAAAAATATTTGGGTGTGGTGGCATGTCACTATACTCCAAGTGGGAGGCTGAGGCAGAAGAATCACTTGAGGCCAGGAGTTTAAGGTTATAGTGAACTGTGATTGTGCCACTACATTCTGGCCCAGGTGACAGCAAGACCCTGTCTCTAAATAAATAAATGTCATGGAAAGTTAGGAAGAGGATCAAAAAAGTAATGGGGAACTCAAGTCTTGGGGAAAGCTTCATAAGAAATGTGTGATTTGTGTTATGATTCAAAGGTGAGGCACAGTTTGGATATACAGAAAGGAAAGTGAATGAGATATTCTGATTGCAAAGGGGGGGATAAAAGAGCAAAGTCTCAAGAAAGAGTATGAATGTGGTGGGCAGAAAGCAAGTAAGAGGCCAGGCTGCCTAGAATAAAGTATGGTGAGGACAGTGGCACTGCTTAATAGACTCAGACTTGGCAATGCAGGCTTGAGGATTTGGTTTCGGTTCCAGAGGCAAAGAAGAGCCATTAGGATCTATCAAGCAGTGTAGTGACATGATGAAAGCAGTGTTATGGGAAAATTAATCCAGGATTTATGGGATTAAATATGGCCATCCAGATGGCAAACACACCAGATGCAAACAGTCTTAGTTGCCAGGACAATGAGCAGTGTGATGACTGTGAAGGGAAAAAGGTTGAAGGCTTATATGAAAGCAGCCTGTGATGGAGGCTTGGATCAACCAGAATGAATTCAGAAGCAGAGGAAACATAGTTTCCACTGGCATATGAGAGAGCTAAAATGAAACATTCTGATATAGTGTACCAAAAAAAGAAACTGTGTGGAAAAAAGAAACTGAGGAGAATGAGAGAGCTGGAATAGTGAGGGTCTGTTATCTGGCCCTTTCCTTTCACTCCAACTTAATATTCATACATGCTGACCTCTGGACAGCCAGTAAGGAAAAGGGCATTCAGTTCTATAACTTTAAGGAACTGGATTTGGTGAACAACTTGAATGAGCTTGGAAGTATATTCTCCCCAGAGTTCCAGAAAGGAGTGCAGCTGCTCACAACTTGTCTTCGACCTTTGAGATTCAAAGTATAGAAACCTTCCAAGCCACAAGCCACAAGCCACACTGTACCCAGACCTTTAACCTCCAGGACTGTGTGATAATGAATGGATATTGTGGCCGGGCGCGGTGGCTCATGCCTATAATCCTAGCACTCTGGGAGGCCAAGGCAGGCAGATCACCTGAGCTCACAAGTTTGAGACCAGCCTGAGCAAGAGTGAGACCCCATCTCTAAAAATAGCCAGGCTTCCATTCTAGAGATACTTTGCTAGGAGAACATGTTCCAGCTCCATCCATGTAAATATGAAAGAGGAAAAGTCACCATTTTTCTTTAAGGCTGCAGAGAAAACTTCTAAATACAGATCAAAAATGTTTTCACATAGTAAACGAGAAAATCTCATGAATGTTATGTCAATCAGGTTGATAAAAATATCTCAGATTACAAGTGAAGCCCGCACACTGTACCCCATGATTGAACTAATGTACACAGCTATGATTCAATAAAAATAAATAAATAAATATGAAATAACCAATAAAAAATACAAAAATGTGAAAAACGTGGACCAAGAAAGGCCACCTCTTTACATCTGTGTGTGTCTGCAGACGACCAAGAAAGCACTGTTCAGTGTTGATTTGACCATTCCAAATAAATGTTAAAACGAGGCAAATTTGCAAATGTGTAAGCCAGGAATAATCAAGATTGACTGTGTTTAAGGATAAAATAGCAAAGTATCTTTGATTAGCTTTAAAGCACTTCAGGAGAAACAGAAAAAAAAAAAAGCATGAGGAGAAGCAAATGTCAGGGAGTCTGGCTGGCTGTTGTTGTGGATGTGTGGGATGGGGGGGGCTCTGTTGGTTCAGATCCTCTAAGAAACAGAAACCAAGATGGGATTGAGGGTTTATTTTATTAGGGGAAATGCCTGGAAGAAAGGAAATAGAGAAGGAACCAGAAAGGCTGGGGGAGCTAGCCATCATTGTAAATACGAGTCTGACACCGAGGGAAGGCGGGAGGGTGGGCAGATTGGGGAGGTGCACCCTGGGGCTGCAACGCCAGCTTCTGAGTCTGAGGACAGCTAAGCAAAGCCATGTTTGTGTCCTCAAGAAAAAAATGTCCATCAGAGAGTCCCACAAGTCCCAGGATGGTGCTTTCCTGAGTAAAGAACCCTGGACGGGTCCAGTCCCGGGGACATGCTGCCTTGGCACAACCGGGCAAGGATTCAAAACCCAGCAGCTGGACCCGACAGCAGGAGGTCTGCAAAGTGTGCTCTCCTGGTGGCCACGTGAAGGCTTATTAAACTGTTCTCTCTCATTTGTACTATGTTTGGAATTCTTTTTTTTTTTTTTTTTTTTGGTAGAGACAGAGTCTCACTTTATCGCCCTGGGTAGAGTGCCGTGGCGTCACACTGCTCACAGCAACCTCCAGTTCTTGGGCTTAAGCGATTCTCTTGCCTCAGCCTCCCTAGTAGCTGGGACTACA
>CAUYON010074586.1:0-19069 GCA_963573935.1 Arctocebus calabarensis | reverse complement strand
CATGGCATTTTCTTGATCACTATATAAAGACATTGATACTCTACATTTAATAAGTTTCCCCAGTACCCTGCTAAGATGCACCGTAGGTGTGATCCCACCAATTGCCCTCCCTCCACCCATACTCCCCCCTCCCCCTCCCATTATTATTTTAATATAATGCTGACTTCACTTACTAAAGTTTGGTTTAAAATTTTTGTCTCTATCTTTCCAGCTGAAACTCTTTATAGTTTTATTTTTATATTCCTTTTATTACATTTTAGTATTAGCTATCCAAGCTTCATAAAATGAAGTGGGGAGCTTGTCATCCTTCTCTGTGGTCTGGGGTAATTCAAATAACATAAAATTCTACGGTCTCTAAAGCAGGTTAGATTGTAATTCTAAAACCAGTGCCAGTCTGCCAAATGTATCTTCTTGGTCCACAACAAGACGAGTACAGTGTTTTAGTTTCCTTCTGATGCTATAACAAATTTCCACAAACTCAGAAACATAAATAATGCAGTTCTGGAGGTCAGAACTCTCACTGAGTTGAACACCAAGATGAAGGCAGGCCTGTGTTCCCTCTGGAAGCTCTGGGGAGAATCTGGTCCCTGCCTTTACCAGTCTCCGGGGGCAGCTCCCACTCCTGGGCTTTTCTCCTGCCAGTCTCTGCTTCTCTCCTCACATCTTCCATTATAAGGACCACTGTGATGATGCTGGGCCCCTTGGATTATCCCGGGTCATCTCTCCCTCTCGGGATCCTTAACTTAATCCCATTCCCTAAGTCCCTTTGCCATGTAAAGTAATATATTTACAAGTTCCAAAGATTAAGGACATTTTGGGGGGACCATTACCCTGCCTACCTCATATGAGAACTGAGAATGAGTGTTCCGAAACTTTCATAGCGATCTGACAGAATAATTTCATGACTGCTGAATCTAAGAATAGAAAATTGAGGTTTATATTTTGTTTGCCTTTTTGTTTTATTTTTGTAGCAAAATTATGCTGATATAAATGTCAGCCTGAAATGTACTGAAAACTTAAAAAACTGAGTCTTCACCATAGGAATCTTGAGGAATACTACCGTATGTTTAGATATAATTCAGCTTGAAAATCAGCTGATCCCTGGCCTATAGATTTTAGCCATTTTTCTAAATTCTTCTGCTGTGATTCGTCTGTTCACTTTTCTAAATATTCTTGCATCATCCACTTTGATAACGTATCTGCTACTAGAAAAATCAACACGAGGTCAGCAGCACTCTGTACTACTCTGCTGTAGACTTCACTGGCAGAAGAGGGGACAGCAAAAAAGGGAGACCCTGTCCCCATCATCGACCCTATCGCCACCTAGGAAACATGGTAAGGTGTTCCAGACACATCTTCTACTTTCTATTGGTGCCTCTTCTGAGGTTCTGTGCATTGAGCCTGACGAGGTCACTCAAGACAGGTAGTTTCTCAGTGGTAGGCAGGATAGCCTCACCGGCTGTGGGGAACTGACACTAGCAACCCATGTCTTGAGCTTGCTGCGTCATATTGCTCACGTTATCACTAGTGGTAACCCAGGAAGACGTGTCAGTGAGAGCAAGGAAGGCATCAGGAGACTGAGTGCCTTCAGCACTTAGTTGCCATGACAACAACAGTGTTCTATAATAATCAGAGTCACCTGCCTTCTTCTCACAGTGTCAGAGCGTGTCATTCGGAGAGTTGAGGAGAGAGGAGGAACAATGGGCACCTACATAGGAGCAGGTGGAGGGCAGGGAGCCTTTGTGGCAGCTTTGGAGAATTCTCCCACTTCTGATAGTCATAGGGAAGCGATGGCTGAGGACCATGGCCAGGGGCTGATTGGAAAGGTTTCAGAGCTGCAACACCAATTAAAGGTTCCACGCCTCCCAGTTTCTGTTGCTAAAATTAGGTCACTGGCAGGAAGGAGAAGGACCTGGGAGGAGGGTGTCTGTCTTGGCAGGTGTGGTTGAAGCTTCAGATGTCCCCAAATCTCCCTGCCCATCAGGAGCAGGTGACTCTCATTGCACTGGTGTTAGCCTTCGGTTGAATGATTTTTTTTGTTCCCTGGAGAATTCCTTAACTTCTTTCAAGCCCATTAATGCAATAAAAGCTATGTTCTATACAGGTTCTACTTGTTTTATAGTGGAAAATTCCAGAATATTTAGTCCATTATACTGCCCCCCCCCTTTTCTTGAACTCACTCCACTCAGATTTCAGGGCCCCGCAGCTACCCTGCAAAGGCTCTCAAAAGCAGCCACCTTTGGATCGATTAATCCTGGCTTTGCTTTACTTGGGCCATCAGCAGCGGATGACACAGCACTTTCAGGCTTCCAGGGCAACCCTGTTCTCCTGCTCCCTTGCTGGACACGGATGCCCAGTCGCCTTTGCTGATTCCTTCCACCTTCTTGGCCTCACGTTCTCTTCTATCTGCAGTCACATCCATGTGGATATCATCTAATTTGGGGGCTATAAATATCCCCTGAACTCCAACCTATGTATCAAACTTCCTTCTAGAAAGCTCCACCAGGACATCTGAGAGGCCTCTCAAACATTGCTTTGCCAAGTCAAGAGTCTCCACCAATGGGACTCCTTCAAAAGCCTTTTGCAATTCAGTCCACAGCAGCCCCATTCTTGTAATTGCTCGGGCCAAAAATCTGGCATCATCCTTCTCCTGTCTGAGTCAGCTTGAATTGATGTACAAAATTAGCACTTAAATTCTACCATAAGAAATTACCATAAAATTTTTATGGCAAGAAATTGCAATCAGACCTGGCCACAGTCCTCAGCTCTCACTTCCCTGTCACTATCAGAAATGGGAGAAATTCTATGGTAAGAAACTAAATTCCATGACAAGAAATTACCATAGAAATTTTTTGTGGCTTAAACAACAAAGAGCTGTTATTTACTGTTGGGGAACATGGAAAGCCCAAGATCAAAGTACAAGCAGAGTCAGTGTTTAGGGAGCACTGCTTCCTGGTCTGCAGGTGGTCACATAACAGAGAAAGAGTCATCTCCTTAAGGTCTCTTCTTATTATGGGAGCTAACTCCATTCCTAAGGGTCCCGCCCCATGACCTAATTACTTCCTAAAGGTCCCATCACAAAATAGCATCACTTTGGGGATTAGGGCTTCAACATATGAATGGGGGGCACAAACATCCAGTTCATAGTAGCAACTCCTTCCTCTGTCTCTTTCCCTCTTTCTCTCTCTCTCTCTCTCTCACATACACACACACACACACACAATTTTTCAGCAAATACTGTCACATTTCAAAATATTACAGAATTTACACCTCAAACCACGTTTTTCACTACCACCTGGTACAAGTCAGTGTTATCTGACCCCTGGATTCCTACAATATCCCCCCAACGATGTGGCAGAGCATGCGAATTGCCACCCAATATCCATCCTTCCCTCTTCCTCAAAGGCAAAATCCTAGACAATATGTGCAACAAATAAGCTATATTTCTCAGCTTCCCTGGCAGCAAAGTGTGGCCATGTGATGGAATCAGAAATGCTGCCTAAGACTGCTGAGAAGACTTATTAAAAGAGAGCAGCCTGCCCTCCTTCCTCCTTGCCCATCTGCTGGCGGCCCAGTGGCTATAGCTTCAGTACTTGTTAAAGAATAGGAAGTGTCGGTGAGGATGGACGCTGGATTCTAGGAGGGCAAAACACAATAGAGAAGAAGCCCCACATCCTTGATGGCCTTGTGGTGCTTCTTTGTGGTGCACGGTCTGATGATTACATTCACAAACTCACCCTAGGAAAAGTGCTGTGTACCTCATAACTGAATATCACTATGGTCAGCTTGGATGTACTCCCCTTGGGAAGCTAGGCATTGATGCCAGTGCCTAGTCCACCTTACCTTTTAAAGCAATTTTGAAACTCTTTTTTTAGACTTGTCAGAGCTGTCATTGTACAGCACACAAAAACACACAAAACAATGAATGCCACTCAGGCAGACCCAGCCACACATCAACATGAACATGGCTGTGAGACTCTGATAAACCAAGGTTGTGGAACCTTAACAAGTTGTTTGTACAGTGCTGCCAACGTAAGTGCAAGGCGGCAAGTTCAAGAACTTAATTGTCAGATCTCATACAACAACAGCTCTGATGGCCATTCCAGAAAAAGAATTCCAAAGTTGCTTTGAAGGGTGGACTGGGGGCTGGTGTCAGTGCACAGCTTCCCAAGGGCAGTACTTCCAAGGAGACTTTAGGGCTATCCAGCAGCGAGGTATGTAGCGCTTGTTCTCAGATGAGTTCTCATTCTTAATTGTCAGACCACATACCTTAGCAGGGGCGGAGAGTGTTCTTAATATGAAAAAGAAAGGGGCCTTAGGTGTGCTGTTACACATAGCCAGCAACATCAATAAACTGGTCTCTGCTTCCATAATCTATTCACACAGCAACCAAAATGATCCTATATCAGATCATACCCCTTCTTATTCAAAGTAAAAGCTGAAGTCCTCACAGTGTCTACAGGATCCTTACTGCCCCCACTGCTCCTTGGACACATCTCCCATCACCGCCTTTCTCACTCACTCCCTGTGCCACGAGCTGTTCTTGCTGCTCTCCGACCTGCCAGGATACCCCCGGCACCTCTGCCTGGCCAGCTCTTCTCTCAGACCTGCCACACTCTCACTTTCTGCAGCCCAGACTTCACTTTATCAAAGGGGTCTTCCCTTACTGCCCCCTCCCAGGCAGAGGTTCTTTAACACCCATCTCTGTCACAGTGATTATTTGTGTCCTGGAACATTATATTTATTGTATATTTATTTTCTGTGTCCCCCACACTCTCATGAGGATATAAGTTCCATAACTACAAGGACCTTGCCTAGTTTGATCATGACTCTATCCCAGGCAGCACCCAGCTTAGAAAACAAAGATGAATCTGAGTCTTTAAAACAGAGCGAACCCGTCTTTAAAATAGAAGGCAGGCAGTAGTTACACAGCTGAGGACAAGACTGAGAAATCACCATAGAACATGAAAGGTAAACAGGAAGGTGAAAAGTAGACAAGTGAGAGGACAAGCTTGCCCTTGGATGTGAGCTTGGGTCACAGGGAGAGAGACGGGAGTGGGAAAGGAGGCCGTAAGCCCTGCAGGAGCTGACTCCCCCAGTGCCCGAGTGGAATGTCGGTAGAGTTGTTTCCACGGTGTCTGTTTCTCCCAGATCTGGGACCATAGTGACGGCTGCAGATCACGGAGACAGGCTCAGGTGTGCACAGACACACAGACATCTCGCAGGTAAAGGTGTTCATTGCTCACCGTACCTACCAACCCTAGGAGAAGAGGAAACCACCCAGAACTCCATTTCAACCCTCATCCAGCCAGGGAGAATGATTTCAAGGCCTCCTCATTCACCAGGGCTATACTTCCCTGTCAAGCCGTCATGGAAAAACAGGGCACACACCTCGGATGAATGACTCACACCAACCTCAACCCCAGCTTCTCTCCTCCAGCCAGGTACGTCCCACTGCATTGGGTAGGATCTCTATGGATATCCAGTTCTAGCCTAATTCTCAGGGACCTTGAGAAGGCTTTACAAGCTGTGGTTTCCACAGTAAACCGTAATCTTCTCTCCACGAACCCAGACTTGAAGAGGAAGGAATGCCAGAATCTCCTGTCTCTCTATCTGTTTCTTAACTTTCTGTCTCCCTGAATCCCACCCTCTCCCTGTTGGTCTCTTTCCCCCTGTTTTCCTCTGCTCATATCTCTATCTCTTTGTGTGTCTCTGCCCATCCACTTCTATGCCTCACTCTCTTACCAAACCTGCTCACCCCTGATTTGTTCAAACAAGGATGTACTGTCATTCGAAATCTTCACCCAGAAACCTGAGAGTTCTGCCCCGAGGCCTCATCCTTAAACAGCAGAGGAACCATCCTCAGAAGCCCACACAGGGCTCACACCAAAAGCATCCTCCTTCAGTCCCCACTCTATCCTTCACCTGTCCCCAAATCCACTGATTCACCTTTTCCGGCCCAAGGGCATTTACTTTGCTCTTTGGCAAGTGTTTTTCCAGGGTCCGGTGCCAGGCCCAGCTCAATATTTACTCTGGCACTGCTGCTGCCCTACAGCCCTTCCTCCCAAGGTCACAGAAAAGTGGGCGGAGGGGGGGAGGGGGTAGTGGTAGGGACACAGATCTTACAGGGAAGGCTTTTTGCAAATCACCTGGGCACCTGCCTCTCCTTGATAGATGATCCACATAGCTCTGAGCTATAAGCCCAGGAGTCCTGAAAGCCCTCCTGTCACTCAGGGGACTCGAGAGGCAGCAAGTGTCAGGAAAGCACACAAAGGGCCTCCTGATTCCATCTCCACCAACCTCTGCAAGCCCCTGGGCTAGGGCCTCACCTGTTTCATTCTTGCTGCTTGGGATACATCTAAGGCTGGGCCTGGAAAATTTAAACTAGAGTATATCAAACACAACAGATCCACTATATATGTGGTGTGTACATCACCACACACACACACACGGCACATGCACACATGTCCTCAAACATCATGCACACCCCTCACGCCCCCCTCATTCATGCTGCCGCTGCAGCCTCCCCTCTGCCTTCCCCGTGCAGCCCGTGTGTACCCTGTCCTGCCTGACGCTGCCACATTTACACCTGCTGAGTCCTCTCTTCTCTGTGTTCACTGTTCTCAGGCCGCACCAGACCCTTCATCTCTCCCTTCCGTCCTTGTCCCTTATGTCGCAGGCTAGATCAGCCTCCAGTTCTTAAATTTAAACAAAAGAACTGGAGTGGGGCTAATATAGCCACACCCACCTCTCAGACGTGAGAGCCCACAATCCCCTAACGGTCACTCTGGAAATTAGGGGAAGAGCTGGGATTTGAACCTGGGTGCTCTAACCCTAGGGCCTAGGTTATGCTATGCTATGACGTGGTGGGCTCACGTCGCAGCTCCTAAGCTGCCCCATTCTACCTCCCAAGTGTCCCCAGAAAAATGGGCAGAAATCTCCCTCCCACGCCTTCCCTGGGAACTCATCCGCCACCCAGAGCCTGCCAGTGTCAGGGTCTACTCCCCTCCAACCTTCCACAGAGGTTCAGCTACAAAGCAGAGGTCCTGGCAGGAAGTCATCAGAACACACTGTGAGCCCAGGAAAGATGGATGGCCGGAGCCTGGGGTCAGTGTCAGGACCTTGCCATGAACAAATACCATCGGCCACCACCAGGGAATCGCCTCACCCTTCACTGGGACCCTCCCTCTTCTCCCAGTCCACACACACACAGAGACAAATAGCTTCATATTACAGACCCTGGCAATTAAGAAAATCCATGACAGAAATAACTGACTACAGACCTCTTGTCATATAGAAGATTGACAGCTGTCATCCAGGAGCAGGTGTTTCTCATTTATTTTGTTTTATTTGTTTTGTTTTGGGATTTGGGGTTTTTTCCCCCTTGGGCTTAAAAATATCGCCTGAGCACCTGTGACAGGATTTTGTTGGAGGGAGGAGAGAGGTGAGGTTCTCCTAGGCAACAAGAGACAGGGGAAGCAAGCTGGCTGGTCTTTTGATGGACACGTGTTCCAGAAATGTATGAGCACTGGGAGTAATTCAGAGAGGGCCCGAGGAGAGATAACAACCACGAGGCAGTCAAAGTTCAGTAAGAGAAGCCTTGGGGGAGGAGGAGAGGTCTGGAGAGGAGATTATACAGTGAGAAATTCTGCTGCCACAGCCAGAAGCTATGGGTATTTAACAGTGGATATAAAATTATTCATCATGCCGTGATGTCAACCCAAACCTTCAGCAAGAGCCTGTCTCACACACGCTCCCAGTTGGTGGTGCTCAGGAATATTCAGAGCAAGGGGCCTAAGTCTGGTGTCTGGGGGGATTCGAAGCCGACAGTAGAGCTTCAGGGGACAAGATACGAATAAGCCTGGCAGTTGTGCAGGAAGAGGAAATCCTAGAGACAGATGATGAGGGAAATCCACACATCCACACATATTTGGGGGAGTGAGCTGGACTCTCCGGATGTGATGTTTCATATGTTAGAAAGAGATATTAAAGAAAACTGGAGGACAAGAAGAATCCCAGCCTTGAGACAGATGTGTTCATACAGACACATCCCTAACATGTATCCTCACCTCAAAAGCACATACCTACAGCAAAGAATTCACCCTGCTCCACCACCAAGAAACAAAAAGACAGGCACATTTCTACCCTCCTCCCTGTCAATCTAGTGGGTACAGGACGAATGACACGCGCCATCTCTGAATCATTAATGAAGCTAATCCCTCCATGGATCCAGTGGCCCCTTCCTCGTTACCACTTCCAAACTGAAAGAGGGGAAGGGAAGGGACTTCTACTCAAGAAATAACCAGAGGGAACCAGGCAGAGATTGTGATCATTTGGGCCATCTCAGGACGCGATGGCCTCCTGAGGTTCCTGGAATCTCAGTGAGAACAGGAACCTTTGTGTCCTTCATACCCTACTGGGCAATTCCTTTTTCCCCAACCCCTGTTCACACATGAACTAACAGGAACATAAAAATTCTATCTGTCCAAGTCATTTCCATGAGGGAATTGACATTTTGCATATCTGGGCTTAATTCCCTGGTGCCTCCAGGGATTAAAGGATGAATCAGGAGGACTGGAGCCAGGCAAGGACTCAGACCCAATCCAGGCCCCATCAGCATTTTAGAACTCTCTAATCGCCAGCAGTAAATAGACAGTAGAGCAGATAGCTCCCTTTTTTTCTATTTAGCAGTCCCCAAAATCAATTCCATTGAGCTCATTTGTCCTGGTTTTGCCTCTCCCCTTCTGCGTCCAAGGTTCACAATTAAGCAGTCTGTAGCTAGAGGCCTTCGCTTCTGCCGGTCCGCATCTCTCTCTGCCACATGGGTTTCTTCCTTCAGGGATTCCCCTGAAACTCATTGCCTCCTCTACAATTTCCCAAGATCTAAGGTTGCCTCAGCCCTCCATCCCTATGGGACAAAGAAGCTTAGCTTTCACAAGCTATGTCATTGGCCTTGCTAAGGCCCAGTCCAAGATACGAGATAGCAAGGGGAAAAGAACAGCTTTGTCACAAATAAACCAGAACTTCTGTGTGGCCATCATTTTCTTTAAACTAGACACTGTAAAAGGTAAAGCATTTACTCCAAAGAGTATCCACTGCTCCATAAATATTTGTGGAAACCTTCCTCGGTCACAGGTTGATCGCAGTAGTCAGGTGGAAGTGGCATTTGTAGACACAGCCTAGATCTCCAACTGGACCCGTGTGTCAGGGTCCTTTTCTCCCTTTTGGAGTGTGTATTACCCCTCCCCTCCCTGGCAAGGTCTGAACAGGGGGCTAGAAGAATGGGGGAAGATGCTGGGGAGGGTCTGGTGGGTGGAAGATGCACAGCTTTGCAAATAGATGGATGTGCAACAGCTGTAAGAGGACTTCATGGACAACAGGGCTTCGGCAGACCACTGGAGAAAGGAGGCATCTTCTTTTTGACAGGCTCCAGGGAGTGTTCATCCAGCAAACACACTCGATTCCTTTGTTTCCCTTGCATTTTACAAAGACATGAAATCAAGACCTAATATTAAAAAAGGGGGGAAATGCTATAGAGAATATACGTGCCCCCTACTTCTCAAATGCCCATTTTTGTGTATAACTTCCCATTAACTCCTAAGGTCAGGAGTGAGGCATCTAGAGAAACAAGCAAATGGTAAGTGTGGAAGTTTAGAAAGACCCTGCTTTGTGGCAATTGTGGTATCAGTGCCAGAGGTCTGATTTCCTCTTAGAAAAGACTTGTGCAAGTTGCAGTTTGCAATGGTTGGTTCAATGCTCTGCAGCTAGAGACCATTTCGGTCCCAGAGTCAGAGCTCTTCTCTTTTGTCTATCCACACACATTCACACACACCAGTATGTTCCCAGACTCAAGCCCTCATGTGCAGGACCTATCAATTTCCTTCACTCATCTAATCAACTCCAAAGTCCATGCTGCCTCTGAATGTTTATGTAGCACATTCTCTTTTCTCTACCCACTGACCCTGAAATACACCAGACACTCCTTCCTTCGGTTCTGGGAGATCTCCCATTAGAAGCAAGGTAGATCTCTGATTGTTTTCCTTCTTTTTTGTTTTATTTCCAAACATTGTGGGGGCACAAATGTTTTGGTTACATAAATTGCTATTGTACAGTTTGAGTCAAAGTTATGAGTGTGCCCTTCACCTGGATAGTATGCATTGTACCCATGAGGTGTGAATTTACCCCCATACACACACCTGCCTGCTTTCCACTGAGTTTTACCACCAACTGTACACATGGGTGTTGATCGTTCAGTTCCAATTTGATAGTGCATACATGTGGTATTTGTTTTCCATTCTTACAAAACTTCAGTTAGAAGAATGCTCTCCAGTTGCATTCAGGTTTTTACAAAAGCTATTAATTAACCTTGTTATATTATATAGCTGAGTAGTACTCTGAGTAGTACTCTGTGCTATACATATTCTTCTGAATTACTCAGTTTTTCCAGCACCATTTGTTGAAGAGACTGTCCTTTATAGTATTGTATTCTTTTAGATGATATTATAAATGAGACTGAAGTCTGATTTCCTTTCTGGGTTGTTGGTTGTTAGCATATAAAAAAGCAGCTTATTTTGGTATGCTGATTCAGTATCCTGAAACTTTACTGAATTCACTTCTTAGTTCTAACAGGCTTGCTTTATTTTGTTTTGTTTTTGATGGAGTCTTTAGGATTTCTTATTCTTCTCCTAAGGGGAGAAGCACATTTACTGGAAAAATATGGTAGGACTAATAGGAAATTGATTAGTGCCCAGGTTAGGTTTGTACATGGGTCACCATGAAAGTTTTGAGACAGCTAGTGTTATGATCCATTATTTCATTTCCAAGAAATACAGTCAATAGCGTCCTTTCTGACTCACCTTTGCAAGCATCAACTTGCTTGGCTTCTCAGTGTTTCTGGGAGGGCTTCAATTATGTCCATCCATGCAGGTTTTAGGTTTCTTGATTTTTGTGTATCCCAAAACTTTCATAATGACCCACATAGTAATCAATTTAAATTAAGACCAGCCATCTGGCCAGGACATGATTTTCTCCGATAATGGTGAACTGAAGAACTACAGACAGAGTTGGGATTTTTAGATAGTCATTACATGTATGTTACATATGTGTTTAAGACTCTATGCCAGACTTCTTTTCATTTAAATTAATGTATGAGCAACTTTGCATAAACTGCATTTTTTTAAATATTCAGGATGAGCAACATGGACCCTCTCCTAGACCCTGAGCATCCACAAACAACATTTTATAACCTTCCCAGATTATCAAACGCCCAGTCTCTAGGGGTTTCAGCCTTTCTGGGGGTCTTCACGTGACACTTTAACAATTTGTATGAAAGTTATACCACTCTTTAAATAGTAGTCAAATATTTTAGATGCCTGAATCCCCTGAAAGAAATTAATACATAGTTTTTTTAACAGCTGGTAAAGAGATAATCAAACCATAACCCCAAAATCCAAAAGGTCAGGAAAGGTTGAGATTATTGCTTGACATTTGTGAAATACAGCCATAGACCTATGTTCCTGAATTCTGCATCCCTTTTGATTTCTTTAAGGAATGGGTTCTAACAATGGAAGCTCAAAAAAATCTTGCCACAAGCTTTCCTTCTTCAGAGGAGTCAGTCCTGACAAACAGGTGGTGCCTGCGTCCCTGAAACTTTTGCTGGTATTTTCCTCTTTTTCTAAACAGTAAGAGTCAGACCGTGAAGACCTGGGGCAACAGGGCCAGCTCCAGATGCTATATTTTTAGAGATGTAGAAGGATTATCGCTAACAAATAAATTATTTCAAAGTATTAAACACTCTATCACATTCATGTGATTGCCTGATAGTTTCTCAGAGGTCCTCAGAAATTGGCCACCAATGAGATTAAACTCTCTTACCAAGAGAGTTCTAGGTGGAATCCTTCTGGAAGACCATTAATTCCCAATAGTTCTAGAGACAGCAACACAGAAAATTATAAAAGAATGATCACTTAATTTTTTTAGTAAATTTTAATATAGTTCAAGTGCAAGTGTTGAAATTTCTGGACTATCATGAACACATCCTGCCTTGGAGCCATATATTTGAAAATAACAGCAGTAAAATAATTCTTCTGGGCACATACTCACAGACTTTAATCTGTTTCTCAGTCATATCTGTCTCTAACACCATGTCACTGGTTTCATTCTGAAGAATATTTTCCCAATATTATCTTTTTTTATTAAAATTGCCAGTAAACTTGGCCAAAGTTGCAATTGATGGTAATACACTTAAACTTGTTGACAGCTACAATTAACTCTTTTCTACAGACCATAATACTTTAAGTAAGAAAATACTCTGGACATAGTTTATGGAATACCTGGTAAAATTCTGCCAGAAAGAATATTCTAGTCTAATTTTTTCACACTGAAATATATAAATATTTCAGCACAGATGTTTTCACAGATACTGTCTTTCTATCTTGTTCACAGCAGCACTACTGAACAAATATTTTTAGAAGGCAAGATGAATTGATATTATATTCATTTATGGTTCTTTGACGTTTCACCAGATTTAGATGTTAAAATCATAGGCTTTCTCAATTTCATCCAATTCCAGATAGAATATCAATTTATTCATTTAAATATAGACACTCTATCAAAAGATTCTCCCCACAAGGTTGAGATAGTCTAAAATTTCAAAATTAAACCATGTAAATTGAGTGCTTATCATTTAATTTACTCAATTTTTCACTTGTTTTTGTGTGGATAAATTTCAATGTCCTTCTGTTTGCAAGCTTTGTTTTCAATCACAGCAACTTACTAAAAGTTTCCAGTGCTGAAGTTTTCAATGCAAGTTTGATACATAAAATTTTATAACTATCATATTTTCAGTGGATTTCAGCCTTTGTTCTATCTATGCTATTTAAAATGGCATTTTATATATATGCCCTTTAATTATTTTGGCCTTGAATTTTATTTTGCCAAATCATGTTGTCATCCTTACCTAATATTCTTTAGCCATCTCCTTATTTTCAACCTTTGTGTGTCTATTATAAAAGAAATCAATGACTACAGTGCATTCTAAACTTGTCATTTTTTTTTTCTTGTTCCTTCTTCCTCACACCCCCACTTCCTAATCTTTGCTCGATTGATCAAGTTTTTTGCTGTCGTCCCTGTCTTTTTACTCTGCCACTTTGGAAGAGCTAGACATCATTTAGTAATAAGTTCAGATGCATGGACTAGAAACTCCAAAATAAGCAGCTTAAAAACACAATCTCCCCCAGCCCACAAGGAAAAGAAGTCTAGAAAAGGTTGGTCCAGGTGACTCCTGGGGTAGAAGGTCCACTGTCTTCAGGAATCCAGCAACCTTTTTTCGTTCTGCCCCACCATTCGTAGGACACAACTTACACTCTCAAGGCCATAAGGTAGATGCCAGTATCATGTCCAAATTCCAAACAGTGGGAAGAAAGAAGGGAGATGACACAAAAGGCATGTGTCTGAGTCAGCTCCTTTTAAGAAGACTTGGCTGACTTCCATTTACATTTAGTCAAGTGGCTACTCCTAATTGCAAGAGTGGCTGGGAATGTTGTCTTTCTAAACACATTTCCTCCCTACATAAAATCAAGAAAGCAAGCAAGAATGGATACTGAGTTGACCAGTGATATTCACTGCCATGATCTATATGCTATATCCATTCTATGAGTAAATCCTTTTACATTTCTAACAAATTATGTAAGTCACCATATTTAAGGCATTGTATCAGTATCAATAATTGATATCCATGACTTCCCCTCCTTAAAAACTGAGATTTATGTCATGTATCATTTGTACCTCTTTCCCACTCAATCTTCTAAGATTTTAAATGAAATGATCACATTTTATCTCAGATGTTAATTTTTGTTATTACTATAACGTATAATTACACATATATTATTTATAATTTTATATGTAACATACGTAACCTCATCTAGTTTTATATGTAATTATATAATATACATTATTATAACATACAAATAAAATAAAATTATTTTGCTATATAATAATTGCTAATACAATAGAGACTATATTTCTTTTTTAGAAATTATTTCTTAACAATTGTATTATACACAATGATAATAACAAGAATTGTTTTTCGGATTTAGCTATACATTCTGTTGGGTTTTCTCCTTACTACTCTTTCTTGTATAACATGTTCTCCTTTCTTGAAAATTTAGAGTTTATGAACCATTTTTTTAAGAAAAGAATATGAGCAACATATTTTTTAGCTTTGTCTTTTTCCCACATATTCACCTGGCAGTAAAATTCCAGCCCAGCTTTGCTCTGACTCTGAGTTCATTCATTTTCAGTGTAGCAGACCAGACCCCTGGGACTAATCCAATTTGCTTTCTTTTGTGAGTGACTTTTTTCTCTGAAAGTTAATGAGTTTTTTCTTTACCCTAAAATTCAGAAATTTTACCCAGATGAGTTTGGGTGTGGGTATCTTCTTTCACTTTTTCCTCCTAGCATGGCATGAGTACATGTTGCTCTCAGAAAAAGTTCCTTCTCTTGGTCCTTTGACCTTGTCTCCTCCCTGGGTTTTCTTCTCTTTTTACTTCTCTTAAATGAATATTTGGTCTCCTGGGCCCTAGCTTCCATATCTCTTAACTTTAGTTCCATTATTTCTATTGTCTTTTTTGCTTTCACTTTACAAATCAAAACCTCAATTTCCAAATCACTGATTTATTCTTTAGCCATAGAATTTTTGTCATGCAGTGCTTCTATTAATTGCTTTTGTTTTAGAATCATCTTTTAAAATCATGTCTGTCTTGTTTAGTGATTGGCCAGTCTTCATGGAACTCTGGAAATCTACTTTAGCTTTATGGATTTAATAGCCTCTTAATTGTTTCTAAGTAATTACAATTTTTGTATGACATGAAAAAGATTTTTATTGTTGATCAGATATCTTGTTTATTCGGCTTGGTTCTATCTCAAGCTGTTCATTTTCCTCCAATATTTGGTAATTCTTTGTTTTCAATGAGCTACCTTTGGGGCTTCCTCTCTTGGTTTCTATAGCTTCAGAGATGCCTGTTTCCACAACGTGTCTCTCTCCCTCTCCTGGAAGGCCTATGGGGCAAATAGGATGAAAATTCTGAGAAGGGTTTCCCAGGAAGGTATGTAGATGTAGACATCTGGTTCTTTGCACCAATGTTCTTCTTTGCAAAGAACATTCCTTCCCTTCTTTTTCTTTGTTTTCTTCTGCAACCATCTCAAGACCCAGATCTTCCATTGATCCCACTCCACTCCTTTCTCCCTTTGCTCACTCTAGGCAAACCCAGCAGCCAGCCACTCTGTAAACAAGAGAAGAGGAGACGCATGACCGTAAACATCAGAGAGGCCGTTCCAGGAGTGGTCATGTGCTTATTTACCTTAATGATTATCCTCCTGCTCAGTGTCTCCTTGGGTTTATCGATTCCTGGAGTCAACACTCACCAAAGTTCCTTAGGAAGAGTAAGTTGTATTTCTGCAGAAGCCTCTCCTGCTTTTATTTTTACCTGAGTTACTTCATCAACTAGTTCCAGATGCCTGCCTTTTCATCTAGATTTTTTTTTTAGTTTTATAGTAATTGATATTTTATTTTGTAAGAAACTGCCAAATTTTTCTCTGAATGGCTGGGCCATTTTATATTTCTTTTTTGTGTGTGATTATTTCTCTTTTTTATTTTTTATTAAATCATAAACACATAGATCATGTATACATTAATGCATTTATGGAGTGCAATGTGCTGATTTCATATAGAATTAGGAGCATTTACATCACACTGGTTAATATATACCTCATCTCAGGTAGCGCCTGTGGCTCAAAGGAGTAGGGCATCGGCCCCATATATCAGAGGTGGCAGGTTCAAACCCAGGCCCCACCAAAAACTGCAAAAAAAAAAAAATATATATATATATATACCTCATCTCATTTACTTAATTATTGTGTTAAGACATTTAAACTCTATACTTAATAGATCCGACATGTACCCTTGCATTATCATCTAGCTTTTTAATTGAAAAAGTATTCAGTATTCCTTTTCTTGGCCTTGGAGATACAGCAGTAAACTTTTCCAGATTGAGAGAGACTAAGGACTAATGTTGTGCATGATCTCAGATTAAATCCCGGAAAGAAAATCAAAGCAGAAAGAAGAATTTATGATTCATTGCTTTGTGTGTTTTGCTACCAGGGATATTACTGGGACTACTGACATCATTTGAATATGGATTAGTTAGTAGTATCACATATCAGTGTTACTTCCTGATTTTAATAGGCCAACTATGGTTATTTACAAGAATATTCATATTTTTAGGAAATACATACTGATTACTTAAGGATAATTGAGCATCACGTCTCAAATGGCTGAAATTAATAACAAGTGGGAGAATGATGTGGCCAATGTGATCAATTATTAATAACTGGACAATCTGAGTGAAAATATACAAACATTTTTAGTTCACTTGTATAACTGTCTTGGAGTTTTTAAGTATCTCAAGATAAAAAATTGACTTTTTTAAAGAATAGTGCAAAGGAACATCAAGATATGTTTCTTACAGATAAAGCTAATAATGGCAAATAAAGCTCAGATCTATGTAAAATAAACTTTCTACCACTGGACCCCATAATTAAACATAGTCGGGCGGCTCCTGTGGCTCAGCGAGTAGGGCGCCGGCCCCATATACCGAAGGTGGCGGGTTCAAGCCTGGCCTCGGCCGAACTGCAAAACAAACAAAAAAAATACCCCGGGCGCTGTGGCGGGTGCCTGTAGTCCCACTTACTCGGGAGGCTGAGGCAAGAGAATCGCTTAAGCCCAAGAGCTGGAGGTTGCTGTGAGCAGTGTGACGCCACGGCACTCTACCCAGGGCGATAAAGTGAGACTCTGTCTCTACAAAAAAATAAATAAATAAATAAATAATAAAATAAACACAGTCAACTCTGTACTCACAGACACTGCTGGGCCACATTGGGCTTCCTCACACTGCAGGCTCCCACCAAGCAGATTACCATTGATCCTACTCCACTCCTGACCTCCCCAGCAGGTCGGCTCCCCAAGGAAGAAGAATGAGGCATCCGCTGACCACACTACCTAGAATTTTCTTCTCAATTCCATGATCATTTTAAATCACTCTTACTTAGGGATAAAGAGAGACCATAAGTGGTATGTGGGGAGTTTTCTCATATGGAAATAAATATTCAGACTGGAAGAAAACTAATCACTCTTCTAACAATATATATGACAAACAAAATGTTAGTATTTGAGGAGCTATCAGCAGAGAAATAACAAATTTTTAAAAATAAAATGTGGTAATATTTGTGACAAGAACTATGAACCTTCAAGAATTAAAACAAAGTCCTAGAGAACACAGATTATTAAAAAAAATTAATCAAGGTTAAGGAGCATATAAAATATATATCTTGATTGGCCTAGAAGCAGAATATTAAAAGTAGATTGGGTATACTAAACATAAATAGGAAGAAAAAATAAGAAAGTCCTATAGCATAAAAGCAGACTCACCATGTGTAATCAGATCCTGAGAAAGGAAATGAAATTAAATGCTTTTTTAAAAAAAATCCTCAGAATATTAACTTTTGAAAGTGATACTAATATATTTATTATATTTGTTAAGTCATCTGTTTGCGATACAAAATTGAGCATTTCTGATAAAATAACGTGATTGACACAAATTGCTTCAAAAATACTACAGTAAAGAAAGCTTATGTGAAGAATGAATGAAAAAAGACTGGTAGAAACCTGATTGCTGCTTAAACTTGTTGGCAGCTATATGGGGCTTCATTTTACAATTCTTCTATTTTGTGGTGTGCTTATAAAGTTGCATTAAAAATTATCAAACTAAAAAAATTAATAAACGTTAGTGAGAGCCTCCCTAAAAAAGTTTTTAAAAGATAGCAAAGAAGCCAAAGGGCATGAACAAATGATCCACAAAAGAGAAAACACAGAAGGCTAATAATCCTATCAAACCCAAGGGAAGCGGAGAAATGCAAATTAAAGTACTAACAACGAAATGTTATTTTTGCTCAAGTTAGCCAAAATTTAAAATGTTGACAGTATCTGGTGGAGATCAGGGTGTAAGAAACAGGCACTTATGTATACTATTAGTGAAAATGTAACAGAAACCATTCTTAGGAAGACAGTATAAGTATCTATCCAGATTTTCAATGAACGCATCCTTTGAACCACTAATTCAACTGCTAAGAGTCTGTTCTTCAGAAATAGTCATACCTATACATAAAGAATTGAATTCTACTACAGCTTTACATGTAATAGGAGAAAAACAGAAATAACCCAACAAATCCAGCAACAGGTCAAGTGGTTAAACAAAATGAGTATTTCATTGCTTGAAATACTAGGCTATAGTTTTAAAAGAATGAGATGCAGCTTTATGTACTAATAAGAGACAAATATAAGAGAAGTCGTATCATTAAGCAGTAAGTAGAAATATAATCCTGTTTGTAATATTTAAGTCATATATCCTTTTGCAAATTGGTGGGAAGAGATTTGGAAGAATACATGAAAAATTAAAGTGGCTATTGATAGAAAAGAGCCGGGATTCAAACCTCCCTGGTGAAGGACTCAGCCAGCTTCCCCCCAGTCTCTCAAGCAGTATTATAATCAAGGGATTTCTTATCTAATTCCACCCCTGACACTCTTGAGGTCAAGCAATGAGAGTCTCCAGCTGGGCATGGTGACTCATGCCTGTACTTAGCTCTCTGAGAGGCCAAAATGGGAGTATCGCTTGAGCTCAGGGGTTCGAGACCAGCTTGAGCAAGAGTGAGACCACATCGCTATAAAAAATAGAAAAATTAGGCTCGGCGCCTGTGGCTCAACGGGCTAAGGCGCCAGCCACATACACCTGAGCTAGCGGGTTCGAATCCAGCCCCCGGGCCCGCCAAACAACAATGACGGCTGCAACCAAAAAAAAAATGGCCGGGCGTTGTGGCGGGCGCCTATAGTCCCAGCCACTTGGGAGGCGGAGGCAAGAGACTCGCTTGAGCCCAGGAATTGGAGGTTGCTGTGAGCTGTGATGCCACAGCACTCTACTCAGGGCGACAGCTTGAGGCTCTGTCTCAAAAAAAAAAA
>CAUYON010074580.1:0-32889 GCA_963573935.1 Arctocebus calabarensis | reverse complement strand
CTATTTGGTCAGGTTGACCGTGAGCCTTCTTTGGACTTCATTTGGAACTCAGCCTGGAAAGCAAAAGTGGACTGTCCCACAGAAAGATGTCAACAAGGAAAAGAGAGCCAAGTGCTAGCATGCCTTTTGCCTCTGCATATCCGTGCACACTGTATGTTGTCCATGGTAGCTTGTCTACAGCTTGACTAGGTTGGAGTTCTGGTAATAGTGGCAATTTTGACATTCTTGGTCAGAGCTTAGAGAGATGTAAGACTTCCAATTAATGTCTTATTTACTCCTTTATTGTTGATTAGTCTTTGATACATGTGCTGAATCAGAAACCTAAATAAAGATAATTTTTTAAAATGTACCTCTTGAGCCTTAAACTCTTGTCTCTTTCTTTCCAGTTTCAAGCAGGAAGGTGAACATTTCCCTGTTGGTAATGACAGAACTTTAAAGCGGTGTTTTCCAACTTTTTTATCTTACAGTGCACTTGAACCTGTAGTTAAACTTCCCTGGCACACTTAAATTATGTTGATCCAAAAAAAATAAATAAAACAGTAAAAGGCCGGGCGTGGTGGCTCTGGCCTGTACCCTAGTGTTCTAAGTGGCTGAGGGGGGTGGATTACCTGAGCTCAGGACCAGCCTGAGCAAGAGCAAGATCCCATTTCTACTAAAAATAGAAAAATTAGCTGGGCGTTGTGGCTAGTGCCTGTGTAGTCCCTGCTTCTTGGGAGGCTGAGGCAAGAGGATTGCTCAAGCCCAAGAGTTTGAGGTTCCAGTGACCTATGATGATGCCATGGCACTGTACCCAGGGTGACAGTGAGATTCTGTCTCAAAAAAAAAGTAGAAAAATATACTTAACTGTACTATGAACCTTCTCTCAAAAATAATGGTCTTTAAAACTTTTTGCAACAGCTGGCCAGCGCCTGTGGCTCAAAGGAATACGGTGCTGGCCCATATGCTGGAGGTGATGGGTTCAAACCCAGCCCCAGCCAAAATAACAGCAAAAATACATATATATATTTGCAGCACATGGGTTGAAAAATCACTGCTCTAAATGCTACGTTAGTAAACCTTAGGAAGACGGCATGAACAGGGCTGGTATGGTCACACAGCTCACTGCAACCTCCAATCCTGGGCTTAGGGGATTCTCTTGCCTCAGCCTCCCGAGTAGCTGGGACTACAGGTGCCCACAACAACACCTAGCTATGGTTCTAAGTGCTGGCTATCCAGATGCACTAAGCTTTTGAAAATTCACAGATACGCACTATAACTTGTGCCCTGTTCCATACGTGTGTTACATTTAAATTTAGAGCAGGAAACCTAGGAGACTGTAAAAGGAAAGCCATTCCTACCCAAAGTATTACACACAAACAAACATATCTGCATATAGGTACAAGAGTTGAATGCCACCTTTTTTGATATGTTAACAAGCTTACAAGTTTAAATCCAACTATATGTTTTTTTTACTATGGGAAGCGCAGCTATACCTTGCTAAAATGAGAGAATTGATAGGAAAGTATGCTACAGTCCTTCATACAGTAGTAAGACATGGCCTAGTGTCTTCCATATCCATTCATTTAGAAAGAATGAATTGTTGGGTTGATGTTTTATGTATGTTTGGAGGCTTGTGGTCTGTCCGTTGCATTTTAATAAGCCTGTAGCAATGAGAGCCCACAATCGGGCGGTGGGGGGCGGGGGGGAATGCACAGTACTTAGCAGGATCCTCGCTCAGGAGTACAGTTTGCTTTTTTAATTTTATTTTTTGTATAGATGGGGTCTAGCAATGTTGCCAGTCTCAAACTCCTGGTGTCAAATATTTCTCCTGCCTCAGCCTCCCAGAATGCTGGGGTTAGAGGTGTGAGCCACTACCCAGCCAAGAGTATAGTTTTCAAGAACCCGTGTAAAATACCATTGATGAGTGCAAACTATTTAAATCTGATGCTTTTCTCGATGAAAGTAAATCTTCAGTGAATCTTGACTCTGGCTTAAGTGAGATTCCATTTTAAGTGTTAAAACAGTTAATTTTTTATTTGGTTGGTCTTTTTGGTGAAATGACCAAATGACGTAACACCTCTCCACCCAGGGCAGCTAAATTTTAGTTGTAACTTGGTGCAAATAATGACCAAGACATTACCCAAGGCCTCTGGATTTAAATCTTGGCTTCCTTTTCCCGCTTCCAGCTTCTTATCTGTATAGTTGGTAAAAGTCTTTTTCCAGATGGAGTTTGAGAAAACAGAATTTAAACAAAGTGTTTTAAAAACAAAGATAGTTATGGTGGCTCATACCTGAGGCCAGGAAGTTGAGACCAATCAGGACAACATAGCAAAACCCTAGCTCTACAAAAAATTAAAAATTAGCCAGGCACAGCAGGGCATGCTTGTAATCCTAGCTGCTCAGGAGATGGAGACAGGAAGATTACTTGAGCTGAGGAGTTTGAGGCTACATTGAGCTACAGTGGTGCCACTGCACTCTAGCCTGGGTGAGACAGTTAGACCTAGTCTTTAAAAAAAAAGATTAAGCACCTTGTGCACTTTTTTAAAATTTGAATATCCTTTATAGACTGGGTGTCCACACTGTGCTTCTAAAATTGAAATGGTTGGCTTATAACATTGAGTTTATGTAAAACTCTCCTAGTAAGTCTAGGTCCTTGTTTTAACATATAGGCTATTTAAATACAAAATACATGTGGAAATGAAATTGCATTTGGTCCTAATGTTGAATTTTTTAAGAGACAGGGTGTCTGTTGCATGGGCTAGACACCATCATAGCTCACTGCAGCCTTGGACTCCTAGGTTCAAGCAGTTCTCCTGCCTCAGTTTCACAAGGAGCTGGATGACAGGCAGCATATTTTTTTACTTTTTGTAGAGTCAGAATCTATTGCCCAGGATGGTCTCGAATTCTCGGGCTCAAACAATACTCTTGCCTCAGCCTCCCAAAGCACTGGGATTGCACACATGAACCACCGCACCCAGTCCAAGCTGAAACTTTAAAAAACATTCTCTTTAGAAAGACAGAAAGAAGTCAGTGCATGTTAAGTTATATTTATGTTTAATATATATGTTGACATAAGAGGTTGAATTCCTATTCCTTAAACTTTTCTGTCTTATGTATCATCCCTAATTTCATATTGCATTGAATACTTTTGGGCCATAAATATTTAGTTCTTTTTTTCAAAAGCCTTTCTGATACCCTGCTAATAATTTAGTGCAACTTTTAGGATTCCTACTAATTACCCCAAGAGGAGATCTTAATAATCTAATCATTTATATATATAATATATATGTCACCTTAAAAACTAAAAAGAAAGGCTTGGCGCCTGTGGCTCAGGGGCCTAAGGCGCCAGCCACGTACACCTGAGCTGATGGGTTCAAATCCAGCCCAGGCCCGCCAAGCAACGATGACAGCTGCAACCAAAAAATGGCCGGGCATTGTGGTGGCGCCTGCAGTCACAGCTACATGGGAGGCAGAAGCAGGAGACTGGCTTGAGCCCAGGAATTGGAGGTTGCTGTGAGCTGTGATGCCTCGGCACTCTCCAGGGTGACAGCTTGAGGCTCTGTCTCAAAAAAAAAAAAAAAAAAAACTAAACAGAAAGCTGAGCATGGTGGCTCACGCCTATAATCCTAGCACTCTAGGAGGCCGAAGCACGTGAATTGTTTGAACGCAGGAGTTTGAGACCAGCCTGAGAATGAGACCCAGTCTCTACAAAAAATATAAAAACTAGCTAGGTGTTGTAGTGGGCACCTGTAGTCTCAGCTACTTGGGAGGCTGAGGCAAGAGGATTGTTTGAGTCGGAGAGTTTGAGGTTGCTGTGAGCTGTGGAGCCATGGCACTCTACCGAAGGGGACACACTGAGATTGATGTCTCAAAAAAGAAAAGAAAAAGACTAAAAAGAAAAGGCCAGCCTTAGAAGCATGGCAGATGACAGGATTAGACTAAGAAGCATGGCAGATAACAGGATTTGCTTTCACAGGATGTGAAAGCAGCAACTGTAAGCATTTTCCATGTGTTTAAAAAGGCAGAGGGACACAAGGGGAATGTAAAGTATAAGAACAGTAAGAAAAATAGAAAAGACTCAAATTGACCTTTACAGAGAAAAATACAATATCTGAAATTTAAAACAATAAAAACTTGTCTTAAGCCTTTTGTGGATTTAGGTTTGTGCTCTTTTTATGTACCTGAGACATTGAAAGGCAACCAGCTAAATTCACTGAAAGGCAACCATCTAAATTCAAGCCTGTTTGATTTACTTCCCTTCTCCCCCAAAGAGGGTGGCCTGGGTTCTGGTGGCTGTTATCAGGAAATTATTAACTTTGGGGACTTGCTACACCGATTAGTCACTTTATTGTGGGTCATGATGCCGCAAGGTGTAAGGGTAGTATAGAAAGTGTTCTGTGAGTTCAAGTCTGGTCCAAGCCAGTACAGCTTTCTGAGTGGTGTCTGTAAGATCAGATGAGTAAGTTAGTGTTAAAACTTTATAAGGTTTTTGTATTGCAACCTCTTCACTTATTTCCATTATCATTTCACTCATTCTATAAATACTCTTAAAACACCAGTTCTGGCTTGGCGCCTGTGGCTCAAGTGGTTAAGGTGCCAGCCACATATACCTGAGCTGGTGGGTTTGAACCCAGCCCTGGCCCACCAAACAGCAATGGCAGCTGCAACCAGAAAATGGCCAGGCGGGCGCCTGTAGTCCCAGCTACTTGGGAGGCAGAGGCAAGAGACTCGCTTGAACCCAGGAATTGGAGGTTGCTGTGAGCTGTGATGCCACAGCTCTCTACCCAGGGTGACAGCTTGAGGCTCTGTCTCAAAAAAAACACCAGTGCTATCAGCCATTGAGAGAGCAGTGGAGAGCAAGAAAGCTTCGGTTCCTTCTCTTTTGGGGCTCAATTAAATCCAGTTCACAACTGCACTAAGTGTTGGGATTGGGACCCCACAGTGTTAGAAGGATGGAAGGGCCAGAGAAGACTTCCAAAGGAGTCGATCTTTAAGCAGAGTCTTGGCAAAAAGGTGAGATTTAGGTGAAAGGCTAAAAGATTTACGTTAACGAGGCTCTTACTGGGTAGTCAGCGCCTCATACCCAGTAGTGACTATTTGCGAGCCCTGAGATAAAGACTTGGGTGCAGGAAACTTATTTTCAAGGTGACTCCAGGGAGTAGAATGACTAGACAAAGTGAGACACTGGCAGAAGATAAGAAGCTGGACAGCATGTGGACAACTAGAACTCACGTCCACTGGGGTGTCCCCAAAGAGTGACTTGGAACGTGCCTCAGAATTCCCGCCAGAGGATGGGGCTGCTGGACTGTGATCTTCCAACTCTTCCACCCTTTCATTGAAGGTGCCTGTGGAGAGATGGACCCCACACAGATTTGGGTTTTCTGAATGCTCAAAAGCCTTCCTGGAAAGCCTGAGCCACCATGGCAGCCCTGTGCTTGAGGAGGGATGCTGGCAGGGTCAAGGCGTGTCCTTGCTAAAACTGGGTGGGTTTTGGAGGTGTGACCCATTGCACCAAGGCTGCTCCAGGACGCCTGCGGGCTAAGTGTCTCTCACCACCATTGGGTTTGGCCTGATGTGTTCATGGAATTTTGAAGTACTTTTTAATTCAAGATGAGGGAGACTTTTTATTTAAAAAAAATTCAGACTCCTAATTTCTCTTGAAAAATCACATGGCAGCAGGGTCACACTCCCCCATGGCAGTCAGCTGGGGCTAAACAGGAGCTGCACCTGGACAGCAGAAAACCCATGGCCCCTCAAAGCCACAGGGACCACTGTCCACACGCAGCTGTTACAGTGCGGCCCTCCAGGCTTCTGAGTCTATGATCCCCTGGCACGGGGTGTTTAAGGAAAGAAGGAAGTTTGATATGGGTATGCCTGAGAAAGGGAACAGGGGATGGAGAGGTGAGAACCAAAGCCACCTCTGAAGACCTCCCTGCACTAGAAGTTCCTTGCACAAGTCCAGCCAATAAGAAGGTAAGTAGACACACAGGGACAGTGTAAATCTTCCTTCTGAGCCTTAAGATTGATATGAGATAGAATGAAAGTACTCCTGGGTTCTCTCAGCTGTGATACCATCTAATTTGCCTTTACTGTCCCCAAATTCAATATATAGCATGTTCTCCTAGGTCTAGAACTGTAGAGATGGGCCGGCCAGACAGGAGTATTGGTACGAGTTTAACAGTTACTCTCTGAAAGAGTAATTCAGATTTGTAATGTCTGCCAATTTTCATGGTGTAAATACTCCCCACCATGGCCGATTTCAAGCCACCAATGTGAAGTCACTGAACTTGGGGAGAGATGTGCATTAGCACACCTTTATGTAATTTTTCTTCCATACAAATATATTAAATATAAATAACATTAAGAGAATAACAGCACAATATAAAATAATTAGGAAGTGGGGTGTTATTACCTTTGTTTTTAATATAATCTTGTAAATTGTATCTACGATGTTTAACCTTTTGACCACAAACACTGCCTCTAGGCACTTATCACCCAAGATACGCGTTTTGTGTGAACAACTCCTGTAAGCACATTTTGTTTCTCAGTGCTCCACAATTAAAGGGTTAATAATAGTGTCTGTGTTTAACAACCAGCTCACAAAGTTCCTGGAAATTTAACAAGTCTGCTCTCTTGAGCCTTTTTGAGCCAGCTTTAGCACATCTCTGGGCCTGGGAGGTCGCTGGAGCCTCCTTGATCAGAAGGCCTCCGGTGTTCAGAGGTCCCATTGTTAAGTGCAGTGGTGACAGAGGGAAGGTAATTTATTTTGGGCAGCTCAAATCCCAGGCACAGCTGCAGTGCAGGCTCAGAGCAAGCTAGGTCTGGACTTGGCAGAGGACAAAAGGTTGGGTGAGACTCCCTCAGGAATCCCAAGACAGCTGAGGCAGCTGCTTTTGTGGGAGGCATCCCCTGTGCCAAGTGCAAAGCTGTCAGTTGCACTGGGGCACACTCCCCGCCGGAGCGTGGGTGTGTGAGTTTCTCAGGCAGTTGCTTTTTACCCCAGTTTCTCCACCCCAGCCGCCTTTATCTAACTCTCCACCATCCTACCTTTCAGCCAGGACAGGAGGCCAGAAGTACATTCTGCAGATGATAGCACAAGAGGGTCTGCGGAGCTGCGCAGGGAGACCCCTTTCCTCCCAGCCATGCTTGGTGTTAGGCAGTGGAGACTCGCCTGGCTGTCGCTCATTCCTTCCTCTTTATCTTGGTTCAACTATAAACAGAGACGCACAAAATTTAACTAACTTGCTCAGAATCATGCAGTAAGTGACCAGGCCAGACAGGCTGGCTCCAGAACATGCGATCTTAACTACTTGTTGGGGGGGAGAAAAAACATGAGAACAAAGTGGGTATGGCTTCGTGAGGCAGGCCTGACTGAGTTAAGGGATTTCAGAGGGCTCTGTCTATAGGAGCAAAGGGGGTGTGGGGGGGGCTGGTTTGGTTCAGATTGGAGAGAAGTGAAGCCTGTGGCCTTTGTTTGGAGAGGCGGCTGACTAATCTGCACACACGTGTGTATCCTCAGAAGCAAAGAAGCCTACCTCTTTATGCTCGGGATGGCCCCTGCGTGCCCAGGGACGCCTCTGGACCAAAGGGGAAAAGGACGGAACACTATTTGCAGAGTTAATATTAAAGAATTATTGTCAATTTCTTTTCTAGCTATGATAATGATCGTTCTTTCTTTCTCTCTTAAGGTTTTTAGCCTAGTCTGTGGCTTCTTCCCTGAGAACATGGGCCCAAGATCCACAGGAAATGTCACAATGCTGGAACGAAGGTGCCAGGGAAGATTCCAGGTTTACTTTGAGACATTTCTCCATGGCTTTAGGCAGATTGTATACCTGGGAGAGCTTTGCCCATACTCAGGAGTCCAAAGGCTTACTCAGCAGAGCCAGCAGGGAGGTGGCAGGGTTGCCTGAGAGGGACCAGAGTTTGTTCGGAAAAGAGCATACTTCCAAACAGCAGGCCTAAATCTTACTAATCTTCCTATGTTACCTTTTTTCCTACTTTTTATTGATGTCTAAAGCGCATTCAGCCTGTTCTTATGTGTATAGTAAAAATAATGTTTTAAAAATATCTGTATCTTTTAGGGGGTTGTAAATAAAATATTGGCAGGGACTGTAGTGTGCTTGTCTTGGATTTGCTTTAAAAGAATTCATTTAGAATTTGCATGGGGGGGGGTTCGCTTTCAGAACATATTTTGACATATTGCCAAATAACAATGTCTTTCTTACCCGACTGAAGTGATCATGTTGACTGATTGCTTTGCTTCAGAATATTTCACCTGCCTGCTAAACAAATGTGTGCAACATCTTGGGATTTGTTCATTATGAATAGTAAGGGTGAACTTTTTGTTTCTGTTTTTCGTTGCTTCTTAAGCTAAATATAAAACAGAACCAGGCTTACCATTGTTGTGCAGTATCATCATCCCACCTTCATAAATTAGTTTTGGGGTGGGCGTCTGGGCAACATAAATAAATAAATTAATTAAATAATCCATAGGGAGGGTGAAATTGTTGTGCGTATAAAAAAGCAAGGTGGACTTCATGTTAATCGCTTAAACTGGGAGACGGACACCTGAGCATTTATTATGCTGTTCTCTACTTTTGTGTTTAAGATTTTCATGGCAAATGTTCAGAAATGGAGAGCGTGTAGGCAAGAGACTTTAAGGATGAAAAGGAAGAAGGAAGTCACGGGAAAGACAGTGTTAGAGGTGCCACCATAGAAAATTCTAAAGTTTGCCAGAAAGCAGGCGTATTTTATATACAACCTGCCCACGTGAGAAACATGACAAGGAGCTGTTCTCACTGAGATGAGTTCATGGGTTTCTGAGTTGTGGGTTCTAGGCATCTGCAATGATTGCCCTCTTGATGAGGTGGAAATCAAGAAAATGTTCTGGCTCGGTGCCTGTGGCCCCAGTGGCTAAGGTGCTGGCCACATACACCTGAGCTTGCGGGTTCAAATCTAGCCCGGGCCTGCCAAACAACAATGAAGACTGCAACCAAAAAATAGCCGGGCATTGTGGTGGGCGCCTGTAGTCCCAGCTACTTAGGAGGCCGAGGCAGGAGAATCGCTTAAGCCCAGGAGTTGGAGGTTGCTGTGAGCTGTGACGCCACGGCACTCTATCCAGGGTGACAGCTTGAGGCTCTGTCTCAAAAAAAGAAAAAAAGAAAGAAAGAAAATGTTCTCTCTTTCTTCTCTTTTTGTTCCTATCTTCATTTTTCTACAAATGATAGGGCTGGCATGATGGGGGCTTCCCTTTTGCTTGGGAAAGGTCACTGCTTGCAGCTGTCCTCCGGGTTTCTAGTTTTTGAGTTTGGGTGTGATGTTGCTGTCATATTTTGAGTTGACCTCATGGAACTCTGAGACCGTAAGAAGGTTGGGATGACTTCACGTAGCACGGCAGTCCTTAGAAGTTACATGGGCGATGAGACTCCTGAAGAAATAATCCCGACTTAGTCAGATATACACCCAGGAGTAAGTATGCCAGAGCTGAAGAGTTAGATTAGGAAGAGAAGATCATTAGGCTTTATTTTAACTTTTTTTTTTTTTTTCAATTTCCTTGTGGAAATATAAGATTCAACTTTTGGACGCCTTTTAAATGGCTGGCCTTTTTCTTGTTGTGACTCACTGCAGAAGCCTTTCAAGTTACCCCATGTATACCCCAGGTAGGATAGCGTGGCTGGGCATAAATCATGGTGAAATATAGATCAGTGATCAATCACTGATGGTGGGGCTCCAAAGTATGCTCAATGTCCTGTTTGACCAATTTCAGATCTTTGTAGCAGCTTCTATCTTGTCTCACTAGCTCTATCTCATTACCTAAGAATAGTAATTTTACAATTTTTTGTAAAAGTAAACCAGGCACACTATCATCTCATCTACTTGGGAGAGGGGAAGATTGCCGTAGCCCAAGAGTTCAAGGCTGCAGTGAGCTATGATCATGGCACTTTTATTTATTTATTTATTTATTTATTTATTTATTTTTAGAGACAGAGTCTGACTTTGTTGCCCTTGGTAAAGTGCCATGGCTTCTTGGCTCACAGCAACCTCCAGCTCCTAGGCTTAGGCAATTCTCTTGCCTCAGCCTCCCGAGTGACTGGGACTACAGGCACCTGCCACAACTCGTGGCTATTTTTTTGTTGCAGTTCGGCCAGGGCCGGGTTTGAACCCACCACCCTTTGTATATGGGGCCGGTGCCCTACTCACTGAGCCACAGGCACTGCACTCTTAACACGAGGGGCAAAGCAAGAATTTCATCTTAAAAAAAAAAAATTGTAAATGGTCACAGGGGTGTGGGCCACGCAATTCTGATACTCTGAGCTCCTTCTCTAAAGGGATCACCATGCCTTTAAATGGTTTCAGTGTAACCGAAAGTAAAGAAATATAGGGTGAAGGAAACCTCGAATCTTCTCTACTCTTCTCCCAACTTTTCAAGGGCCAAATTTGTTAATCTGATTGGGTCAAAGTCCAGGTTAGAGGCATGCAACCAGCAAAGGTTTCATCAGGCTCCACTGGTACCCAGATCTCCAGTCAGCTTCTTAAATGTGAGGAATCCTGTAATCATATTCTGTCCCCTCATCTGAAAATAAGCCCTTGGTTTCCGTGGTCCTAAAGAAAATACTTCAGAGATTAGTTTGGCTTAGCTGTCCAGAGGTGATTTACTGCAAGAATCGTAACTGCTTGGATAGAAAAAGGAGTGATTGTATTTGCAAAGCAATTAAAAACCAAGTGCTTTTTATGCAGCTTCCTGTGTGCTTTAGGAAAACAGGTGCCTTAAGTTGGCATTAAGCTCCTCAATTGTTAAATAAGTTTTACTGCCACTCAGATAAAGTGAAGATTATTCCCACATTTCAAGCTCTGAGTCAGGGTTGACCTGGCTAGTGTTTTTTCACTTTGATATCACCAGCGTTTTGTATCACTGGCTAGCGTTTTATATCACTTTGATATAAATTAATTTCTGAGAAACTCAGAATTTATTCTCTCTGCAATCTGGCTATAAGGAGAAAATAATTCAGTTGCTACTAGGTGTGGCTCCTTTCTTTTTAAAAAAAATTAGCATGCTTTGTAGTAACCAATCATGTATATTTTGAGAACATGAGATCCAAGTGCCTGAATTCCGATGCTGCTGTGACTCCTATATCCTTGGATAAATTGCATAACTATTCAGAGTCCATTTTCTCTTCTTTCTCATGGAGTCGTATGAGGATTCATGTGTCACTCTATGTGAAGTTCTTAGACAGGGACTGGAACCAGGTAAACCCTCAATCTATGAGCACTTTTATTCAATATTCCTATATTCAATGGTTTTGCAGCACCAAGATTGTCACAATATTAAATTCTGATGATAGGAGTCAACTTACCTTGTCATATCTCTAAGTTTTGCTTTTTCACTCTTCATTGTCTGAAAATGCAATTTAAAAAAAGACAATTGCATTCTTTAAAACTGACTTAATTTTCCCTGTGGTAGTATGTGAACACTGCAGCTAAAATATGTACTATTACTTTTCAGAATCTTTCTGAGTTTTATATGATCTCCTTTGGAATACTGTAGTTATTCAGCATTACTTACGTGGGCCAGGAGTAGAGTCTCATGCCTGTAATCTTAGTACTCAGGGAAGCTGAGGTGAGCAGTGAGTGGATTGCCTGAGCTCAGCAGTTCAAGACCAGTCTGAGCAAGAGCTCCACTGTATCCACTAAAAATAGAAAAACTAGCCGGGCATTGTGGCAGGCCCCTGTAATCCTGGCTACTTGGGAGGCTGAAGCAAGAGGATCACTTGGACTCAAGAGTTTGAGGTTGCTGTGAGCTATGATGCCATGGCACTCTACCCAGGGCAACAGAGTAAGATTCTATCTTAAAAAAAAAAAAAAAAGAAGAATTACTTATTACTTACATGCTTTATTCTTGTCAAGTTCCTACTTGGAAAATGTGATGACACATCTGCCAGCCCTCAAAACTAGTCAGAACTCTCTGTCTCTGAGGTACACACCTCGGTTCGCCACACAACTTCCCCCCAAACTTGGCCACAACTGTAACTGGGCCAACATTGAGCCAGACGGGGCAGAGACATCAGCTATAGCTTCAGATTACTGTTCTTTGTCACTTCCTCCCCGCTGCCCCCACTTCCCATCCCAAAACATTCTCATCTCTTTAAAAACTATTGGGCTGATTAAGAACAGGAAGTTAGTTTGCTGATAAATATTATTGCTGAAGGGTAGTCCTGTGGCCAGCCTCCCTTCCACGAACAAAGATTCACTCACGAGGGATCCTGGTCATTCTGCTAAGGAAAATCATGAACAAGTTTCTTGCTGATTCTAACATTACAGTCCAGGGATTTCCAGAGCCCAGAGTATGACCAAAGCTTCCTCTCTGAGGTCACATGGAAAGGCAGCAGGCTCAAGAGAATGTGTTGGGTTTTGAACTTTATTGTTCGAAGATTGTCTTGCTTTTCTTACTTGGTGCACTGACTCTTTCATTCAACACACACGTATCAAGTCCGATTCTGCTTGTTAACAAAAACCAAAACCAGCTTCTTCAGATGAAGTTGAGGGAAAAATACTCGTAAAAGAGCTTTAGTTCATAATTCCATGGAATTTTTTTCTTAGATCTGATATCCAAAGGGCAGTTTATAACTAAAATCGTTTTTGAAGTCTGAGAACTAAAAGTAAGTAAAGTAAGTAATCTGCCTCCAGCAACAAAAAGGGGTATTAGAGGCAAAGTATTTAAATTTGTATAATGTATATAACATAACAGTGAAGGGAATAAAGACTTTTTTTTGCAGTTTTTGGCTGGGGCTGGGTTTGAACCCGCCATCTCCAGCATATGGGGCCACTGCCCTACTCCTTTGAGCCACAGGCACCACCTGGAGACTTTTTTTTTTTTTTGAGATGGAGTCTTGCTCTATGGTTAAGGCTGGAGTGCAGTGGTGCAATCACAATCATAGGTAGGTTCACATAATCCTACTTCTACCTCCTGAGTAGCTGGGACTATAGGCCTGTGCTACCTGGCCCGGCTAAATTTTTAAATTTTTTTTTTTTTAGAGATAAGGTCTTGCTATGTTGCCTAAGTTAGTCTGAAACTCCTGGCCTCAAGCAATCCTCCCACCTCCCACTTGAATTCTAAAGTGCCAGAATTAAAAGCGTGAGCCACCACGCAGTTCTTCAGGTCCTGTTGCGGTCAATGTCTAGCTTGGTGCCTCGCCCATAGGAGGTGCTCACAAACGCCTTGTCTTAAGAGCCTCTCCACCCGCATCCCCGAAACCAAGGTGGTGTCCTGGTCTTATTGCACTCTCTCCCCACCCAATTCTAGCTAGTCACTAGATTTTGCCAATTTTACCTACTAGGTGCTGCTTTTTCCTGCCCTACGCTCTCTGCCCCTTCTCCAGGTCAGCTGGTCCTTATGGATCACTGGATTTATGTAGGAAATAATTTCCCAATTGGTTTTTGGCCTCAAGTGCTGCCCCACCAACCTACTCCCATAAATCTTTCTAAACTAAGGCTGACTGGATCTCTCCTCTGCTAAGAAGGATCAGCCTTGACTTGCCTGTAGGATGAAGTCTTTTGACATCATATAAAATTAGCAAGCACTTTCATACTTCTTACTCTGTTTTCTTCTAAATGTTTCATACAGGTTACCTTTATCCCTGCAACAACTTAAGGTAAAGATTACTATTATAATCTCCCTTTGACAGGGGAAAGAAACTGAGGCACAGAGGTCAAATAAATTGCTTAGAGTCAAACAGCTAGTAAAGGATGAAGCAGGATAGTAATGGTTTTCCACATTCCTGCTTATTTTCACAGCCTTATCTCTGGCCCCTTTTGCCATGTTTTTTATCCTGCAGCAAAGGCAAGCTGCATGCCACTCCCACCCTACCCGTAACCATGCCCCATATCTCACTATTCTTTTGCTCCTGCTAAGAGCTCTTTCTGGAATGACTTTCCCTATTAACTCCTTCACTAACTCCTACTCTCCCTTCAGACTCAGCCCCAGCATTCTTCTGTGAGTCCTCCCACCTTATTCGGTGTGTTACCCTTGTGTTCTCTGCTCACCTCCAAACACCTGAGGGACTGCTTTGTGTTAGCTATGAGACTGACTATGGAAACCAAGAGGTAGAGGCGGTCCTCAGGGATTTGCAATCAATTAGGGAAAAGAGGCAAAAATCAAAAAGAAAAAACTCTGAGTAGTCTGAGCAATCCAGAAAAGTAAACACAACACACTTTAGGAATACAGAAGGTGGAAGAATCCAGACTGCGGTGTGGGAAAGACCTTTCCAGCGGAGATGATTTCGAACTCATGAATTCACAGGATGGAATTGGGGGAAAGAAAGGTTTTTCGGCAAAAGGAAGAGTATTTGCCAATTCAGAGCCACGACAACTTCTGGTAGGATTGGGCAAGTTGTTGAATGTATTTATGGAGTTTTTTATCTCTCCTACCTGACTGAGCTTTTTCCAGATATTAAATCTCTTGGGCCTGATTCAAGGAAGTCCCAGTGGAACTAGATGAGAATTTGAATCTGAAATTTCTGGGCCTCTGCTTCACTATCTGTTAAATGTGAGGGTGGTGTGAGGTGCTTACTAAAGTCCTTTGGATTTTCTGAGACTTTATGACCTTACATAAACAAAAGCGGGCAGGCAGGAGGCCGTCAGCCGGGAGTCCTGGGAAACTGGAGAGGATATTCGATGACCTGATTTTTGCCTACAAGGTGAGAAAAGAAGGCGATGGGGAATGGTAGGTGAGGCAAACTCCCCGCTGCATATAAGAAGTGGAAAGCCCCTTGCAACCAGTCCTGGGGCTGTGTGCGGTGTCTGAAAGCCACTTCGAAATGAAGGGTCCCTGTGGAGACCTGAGAGACTGAATATGCAAATGGTCCATGGCCAAGCTCCACATAAAAACTCACACTGAGACCCTGCTGCAGCCAGACCAACAGTAAACAATTCAGGAAGTCACACTATGGGTACTAACGATAGTAACTAAGTCAGGAAGCCTAATAATAATCCTTGCAGTAGTGGGCCCAAACAGCCAGGACTTAATTAACAACTGACAGCTTCCGTGATTTTTGCATCGGCCTCCAGTTTTGGACCAACAGGGGAAAGCCAAATATGTGCCCCTGAGCAATTATATAGGATGTCACTTCTTGTTAGCCACTACAGTCTCCCTGTGACAACCGCTAGAAGCCTTCCCTTTTCTCTGCTATAAAGCCACCTGCCTCTGGGTCTCTGCCAGAAGCAAGTGATGACGGCTGGCTTCCTCACTAGAGCAAGTTCTGAATAAATGGCCTTCGTTCGTTCTCATTTGGGTAGTCTTCATTCGTTTGCAGGCTGGAAAAGGTTCCATGAAACTCTGGGTATTCTGTTTATTTTCCTTGCATCTTGGATCCATTTTCTTCTTTTTAGAACACTGGAGAGTGTTCTACAACATCTGTGACCATTGACCTGGATCGGGCATGTTTGTCCTGGAAAGAGCACCATTTTTAAGAGGTCAGTGATATAGCACCTGGAATCCCAATACTGCCACTGGTGCTGTGACAGGCAGCAAGTCTTTCAGCCTCTCCTGTCTGCATTCCCTTACCGGTAAAATGGGCCTAAAATTGCTTGCTTCAATGCTGAAGCCAGGCCCCGTGGTCCTTGGGGTTCACATTTTGGGGTGCACCTCTCAGCACTTTTTCACTAAACCCAGTCAAATCAAAACAAATACAAACTACAACACCTATGGACTTTATTTGTAAAGACCGTTGCAAGGAAGAGACTATTGCAATAGAGAGCAAGCTGACCACCAAATCTGCAAGAGTCTCAAAGGAGACCCCAGACATATGTGGTTGCCAATGGTTCCTCCATATTCCAAGGCAGGTTGAAGGTGGGACAAAGTTCGGTGTCTTGTTGAGGGGAGAAGCCTAACTAAAGTCTGGTCAACTCTCATTAGCAGGTGTTTTGTCTAGATTGGTCAGTGGGGACAACTTGGGTAATCATTTGTGAGATAACACTTGGAAGGTCTGCATCTGGCCTTGTTTGGGTAAACTAGGTGGCGTCCACGAGTCTTGTCTCAGTCACGTGGGGAAAACCGGTTCTTTGCAGTAAACGGCTTAGAAGCACAAAGGGAAGGAGGAGTTTCTGAGTGCCATTTTCTAGAAGCACAGGGCTCAGGCAAAGTTCCACACTGTCGTCCATCTAGGGATGAATGGTTAAACAAGACATGGCATAGGCATTCAATCAAATGTTATTCAGCCTTAAAAAGGAAGGGAATTCTGACACATGGCACAATATGGATGAATCTTGGAGACATTATGCTAAGAGAAATAGGCTGATCACAAAAAGACAAATATTGTGTGATTCCATTTATATGAAATATCTGAATTCATAGAATTGACAAACGCAATGTATAACGGTGGTTGCCGCCGCAGGGGTAGGGGTTGGAGAGGAGAGTGGAGAGCTATTGTTTAATGGATATAGAGTTTTAGTTTGCAAAAAGAAAAAATTTCTGGAGACTTTGCACAATAATGTGTACAACAAGGTAAATATATTAACAATACTGAACTGTACACTTACACATAGTTAAGGTTAGTAAATTTCGTGTTGTGTGTCTTTTACCACAATTAAAAATTTTATAAAAGTCATCATTATCATTCCTCCATTTGGTTCAAGGTTAATAATAAATATTTATCACTGCTTGGGCACAGTGGCTCACGCCTATAATCCTAGCACTCTGGGAGGCTGAGGCAGGTGGATTGCTTGAGTTCAGAAGTTCCAGACCAGCTGGAGTCAGAGCAAGACACCCCTATCTTTAAAAACAGCTGGGCATTGTGGCGGGCATCTGTAGTTTCAGCTACTTGGGAGGCTGAGGCAAGAGGATTACTTTAGCCAAAGAGTTTGAGGTTACTGTGAGCTGTGACGCCACAGCATGTCTACCAAGGGTGACAAAGTGAGATTCTGTCTCAAAAATAAAAACATAGGCTCGGCACCTGTGGCTCAGCAGGCTAAGGCGCCAGCCATGTAAACCTGAGCTGGCGGGTTCGAATCCAGCCTGGGCCCGCCAACCAACAATGATGGCTGCAACCCAAACAAAAATAGTCGGGCATTGTGGCAGGCGCCTGTATTCCCAGTTACTTGGGAGGCAGAGGCAGGAGACTCGCTTGAGCCCAGGAATTGGAGGTTGCTGTGAGCTGTGATGCCACGACACTCTACCCAGGGCGACAGCTTGAGGCTCTGTCTCAAAAAATAAAAAAAAATAAATAAATTAAATAAAAACATAAAAATCAAAATAAATATTTATCACTGAACACCTCAGCAGTAGCTATAAATCCCTTGAGTGGGGGAGAAATAGGGTTTAAGAAATAGTCTCCTGGGGACTCTTATTTTGTTATTCCTGCAAAAGCAGCTGAACCATCTATTGAAAGGGAAGGGCAAAGATCAGTTGTTTTAGTATCTTACTGATGAGACATCTTCTTCTAGGAATGGCCAAAATGAAAAAGAGAAATATTAATATAGAAGGTCATATTAAGGTAAGGTGCCAGGAGTTGGATCCTGAAGGTATCGAGTCCAGAGAATTCCAAGAAGTTGGTAGATGAAAACCTTTAGTTCTGCAGTACCACCCAGTGAGTCTGTTGAAGCTGAGATGTCAATGCTCTTGGCACTATTGTTCATGTTCTTGGTTACCTCTCATACCAGGGGCATTCATGACCTGAGCATTTCATCAGACTTCCTTGTGGCCCAGAGTCGTTTCCAGGGAGAAACTGGCTCCTACATGGTGTTCTTCTGTGATGAGTCCTTCAAGGTATATGTCAAGTCATCAAGGCTTTAGCTGGCAGTACTTCCTTAGATGCTGGGGGGAGTGGCCGCTCCAACCTAGGCATCCTAGAATCCCAGTGAAGATCTGGGCCACCAGATATTAGTTCTTGGTGGCACCAAGGCAGAAGGGAGGGAGAAAAATGGGAAATGTTAATTTGGAGGAAAACAAAAGAGTTGAAAATTTGGAGAGTTTGAAAGAGTTGAAACCCCCGTTTTGATCAAAATAATCTCAAGGAAAAATTATTCTTGTTCATAGAACTGGTCCCATTAAGTTTGGCCTCATTATTTAGACAGGTGCAGTACAAATGGTGATTTAACCTATGGACTTTTGAAGTTTGCTTTGTGGGAGATTTCATAAAGAATTTCAGAACAGACTTTTAAAAGCATCTTAACCAGTGATTTTCAACCAATGTGCTGTGAGAGGATCGTAGGTGTGCCACAAAAATGGCAAACCATTTTCATTAAATTATTTTTTTAAAAAGCGCAACGCACAAGTATCTTTTTATTCCTTTTTTTAAATTTGATCAACATAATTTAAGTATGCCGTACACGTTTAACTATAGGTTGAAGTGTGCCGTGAGATAAAAAAAGGTTAAAAAACACTGCTCCTGAGGTTACTAAGTCAGGCCATGAAGAACTCACCTCAGCCTTCACCTGCATTACTCATAGATTTGGGGAACTCCTGTCTTCTCGAGGTCCCTCAAACAGTTTAAGTCTTCTTCACACACTAGGAACACTGGTTTCATCTGTAAGACTGGGACTCCTGTAAGCCATTTACTAGGCCAGTTTTCCAAAGAGGTTTTATAAGCATTGGTTGCATAAAGTCAACCTTAGTTCCTCAAAACTAACCTAACCAGATTTTACATCTTTTGTATTAACCAGGATGGAATTGAAACACCTTCTTAGTAAAGAAGAATTCTTTATCACGAGAATGGAGAAGCAAGAATCCAGTGTACTGAATTCTATTATGAAGCCAGTAGACATTCTAATATACACTCACATAAGAGAAAAACTCAATTCAACCCAAGTTGGGGTGTGAGGGGAACTAGAGGGGCGATGTGAGAAGGGAGAGGGATGGGCGTGCTCCCACTTCATGGTTACAGTGTTAGGGTGTATGGCACACTTCTTGGGGGCAGGACACAAATATAAGAGGTACTCTACCTAACAAATGCAAACATTGTAACCTAATTCTTTGTACCCTCAAATTAACCTGAAACAATAATGATTTTAAAAAACCATATCTGATTCATTCTCAAATATGACATTGTTTTTTCAAAATAAGCTTTGTTACATAAACCAATGTTTCTGATTATGTTCCATTAATAAGGAAAACAGATTCTTCCTGAACCTATGCAAATAATTATATTGCCATGGAAATAAGAATACACAAAAGGGCAGTGCCTGTGGCTCATTGAGTAGGGCACCGGCCCCATATACTGAAGGTGGCGGGTTCAAACCCCTTCTCGGTCAAACTGCAAAACAAAAAAGTAGCTGGGCGTTGTGGCGGGAGGCTGAGGCAAGAGAAGCCCAGGAGTTGGAGGTTGCTGTGAGCTGTGTGACGCCACGACACTCTACCAAGGGTGATAAAGTGAGACTCTGTCTCTACAAAAAAAAAAAAAAAAACACCACACAAAAAATTTCTGAATTCTAGAGAAATCAGACAAGAAAAAAAAAATTATATTTACATTTCTATTTTTCAAAAGCGTAGTTATCTAAGTTGTTATAGGTAGCTTAAAAGAAAAGAAAAAGTAGTTCCTAATAGCCGGGTGTTGTGAGGGGCCCCTGTAGTCCCAGCTACTCAGGAGGCTGAGGCAAGAGAATCACCTAAGCCCAGGAGCTGGAGGTTGCTGTGAGCTGTGTGACACCACCACACTCTACCCAGGGCAGCAAAGTGAGACTCTGTCTCTAAAAAAAATAAGAAAGAAAAAAAAAAAAGTAGTTCCTCGTATCCAGAAAACAGAATATTAAAGGATCAGCAACATTCCAAACAAAATCCAAATCATTCCTACATGGTTCACTCAGTTCTAACTCATGTTCTGTTCCGTCTCAGGTCAGTAGTCTCATGAACCCATTTGCTTCTTCATTACAATGCTGGAAATCCAGAATCGGCCTAATGCTACAGGCTCAGAGTTGTTTACCCAAAATTATCAGAAGCCTGTGCCATGAGTATGGGGTGTAGTCCTTTCCCATGTTACTCTGAGACCATCCTTTGTTAATGTCAAAACACTCTGATTTGTAAGTGTTTTCAGGGAATCATCAAAATAAAACAAAAAATTATCTACACTACGTCATGATAAAATGACTATGGCAAACTTAGAAACAATAATTTTCAAAACTGAAAGATCTGATGAATTCACTACAAAATTAATACAATTGGCAATGAAATTTGTTGTTTCTGTGGCATGTAAAACAAAATAATCTAAATGTACATATTTTTTTTTTGAATCAGTCTCATTCTGTTATCCTGGGTAGAGTGCCGTTGCATTGTCTTAGCTCACAGCAACCTCAGACTCTTGGGCTCCAGGGATCCTCTTGCCTCAGTCTCCCAAGTATTCTGAGACTACAGGCCCCCGCCACAATACCCAGATAATTTTTTCTATTTTCAGTAGAGATGGCATCTCATTCCTTCACAGACTGGTCTCAAATTTGTGAGCTCAAGCAATCCACTTGCCTGAGCCTCCCAGAGTTCCAAGATTACAGGCGTGAGCCACTGCACCCAGTCTAGAGTCAATTTAAAACCAAAGTAACAATAGACAATTAATTTTAAAGGGAAGCAGAGGAAATGAGAGGATCATGAAGAATCTGAGTGCTTTCAAAAGTGAGATTTTGTTCTTTGGAGTAATCAAGGACATGAACATCAACATAAAGCACAGAAAATTATTCTATTAAGACAGAATTTTTGCCTTTTAGGCAGAAATGAGTTAAAAAAAAAAAAAAAGTCTTTGTAACCTCTTAAGAAGTCCAGTAGAACCTCTGTAAATTGACCAGCCAAGCAACTGTAACAATCTGGTCAACATACAGAGGTGGTCAAGGTAACGATCTAGGCCTGCTGTACCGATAACTCCGTGTGGTGCGTGTCTGGTCCATGAAAATTAGGTCAACTTAAGTATGTGGGCAGTGTAGGGAGGTTCTACTGTGTATGGATAATTCAAGAAAATTTATGGTCGACCATGGAGAGGTTCTACTGCATATTGATAATACAAGAAAATTTTGTCATTTAACAGAGAGAAAACCAAATTTTAATTTTGCATCAGCATAATATTTGAAACTAAGTCTCTTTTTTGAACTCCTTGGCTTGTAGACACATCACTCCAATATCCGTTTCCACATAGCGTTCTCCTGGTATGTCTCTCTGTGTCCAAATTTATATCTTATAAGGACTCAGGTCACTGGATTAGGGCCTATGCTAATCAAAATGACCTTATCTTGGCTTGATTATATTGGCAAGGCTCTATTTCCAAAGAAGTTCACATTCCCAAGTACTGAGGATTATCTTTTTAGGGGACACATTTCACCCCCTAACAGCTTATAAACAAGTGGTAGACCTAGGGTTCAGAATACTCCCCAGGCCTCAGCGGAACTGAGTGTTCGTGCCTCAGGCACCGATAAAGACCCTCTGGAAACATAGTAAGAGAAGATTAGAATATCTATTTTTTTTTTAATTTCCTTTTTTTAAAGTTTGATTGCATTTTATGGTGTAAATAATATATTTACAATAGTACGTGAATACGTTCTGTAACTAAAGATACATATTCAGTGGATGCTCAAAAGTTTAAAAGTAACTAACGTGGGAAAGAAAACCCTGAAGTCCCTAAATCTACTCTACTTCTTCTCACCCATCTATTAAACTGGTGGTCACTGGTTTATTAGTTTCTCTTTTCAACGGTTACCCCAGCATCATAACACTCTACTGTTTGAGGTTTGTAGGGAGGTGTCCACCCCCACCCACCATAGGGTTCAGTTGAAAAAGGGTTTAATTTGAAAATAGGACAGTTACCAGGCCTAAGCCGGAGTGACAGGCAGAAGGAGCCTTAAGGATGAAGCAATACAGCCGGGCTCAGTGGCTCAGGCCCATAATCCCAGCACTCTGGGAGGCTGGATCACCTGAGCTCAGGAGTTCAAGACCAGCCTGAGCAAGAGTGAGAACCCCCTCTCTAATAAAAATAGAAAAATTAGCCAGGTGTTCTGGCAGGCAACTGTAGTCCCAGCTACTTGGCAGGCTGAGGTAAAAGGCTGGCTGGAGACCAAGAGTTTGAGGTTCTGTGAGCTATGACAATGCCATGACACTCAATCCAGGATGACAGAGTAAGACTCCTTCAAAAAAAAAGAAGAAGAAGAAAAGAAAAGAATGAAACAATCTTCATGTTTCAAAAACTTGTGTCTAATTGTCAGTTTTCTTTTAATACTTTAGACAGAGGCCAGGTGTAATGTAATTTAGGGCTACAGAGATGCTGTTCATGGTCGAAACAATTTGACATCTGTTACGATAGGGAGAGGAGGTAGAGGCATGGAATTTTTTTGAAATACAGTTTTTCAAAAGAGAAGAGCCACTACAAACCAAGAGCCAGGTCGTGAACAGACCTGCCTTCTTATGACATCACGTCTACAGGTTTTCTTTTATGTATGATGTAATCCCAACATCCACCTCTCAAACCCCACATATACCTCTACTTTTCCAGGAATTGTTTTGGGGCCCTTAAGTAGGAAACTGATATGCTCACAGGTAAACAAACTTCAAAAAATTGATAGGGTACATTTGAAAATCCATTTCTTGGTATATTTTAAAAACAAAGAGAAATCAGCATAAACAAGGTAAAGTGTACAAATGTGAAAAGATATTCAGATGTTCATGGAGAATAATTGTTCAGAAGAGTTGAGGATAGTATAACATTAAATAAATCATGGCTGTCTTTAACATTAAGGATATTTTTCTCGGTTGTTTAACTTTTCGAACACTTGGCATGAGGGTCTATTGACTGGGGAGGAATTGATCCCCTTCTCATGGGTTATTTAAGCTCCTGTAGGTATTAAGTATATTTTTGTTATAATGTAGTCCACCTGTGTCTGTCAATTACTTTCCACTTGCCTCCTCCTGTGACATTCTGGCTCATGTTTCTTCATAAAGCTGTAAGCCAGTTATTAATAACAGACCAGTGAGCCTCCTGATCCAACAAGAGCATATGGTGTTTTTCACAAAAGAGAGAGAGAGAGACCATTCTCTTGACTTTGAACTTCGCTTATTGAACCCCTGAACAGTAAGTGTTCTTTGTTTTTTTTTTTAAGTGTAACAGTTTAAAATGTTGATGTAGGGGGACAGTTTAGTGTGACTCTTGTTTGCTTTTGGTGGAGGGAGAATATAGCAGGTTAAAACTCACTAGAGTTCACACAGCCTATTTCTTATTCTCTGCATTTGGACTTCGCTCCAATCTTAGAAGACTGATTATGGACAGGTTAATGGATTAGATTTCCACTCTTTTTATTTCCTTTTGGCTAAAGGCAAAAAGATAAGCAAAGGATTAATTAATACTAATTACACTAGAACCTCTGTAAGTTAACCTCCCAAGGGACTGTAATAAACTGGTTGACGTATGGAAGTGGGCAATATAAGGATCAAGGCCCCCTCTTCTGATATGTACATGTGGGGCATGTCAGATCTATGAAAATTCATTCAACGTAAGGAGGTGGCCAATGTAGGGAGATGGTCAATGTTCTGCTGTGTTTGACCAAACCTTGTAGCTGTGGCTTGATACTCCCATCTCCTTGTGTTTCCTTTCCGATTAGAGTCTCAGTGATTTCAAAGAGAATTTTTGCATATGGGAATTATACGTGGGCAGGAGGGACAGGATACCCAGGCCCCTGTTTGTTTGTTTGTTTATTTAATCTTGTTCAGGCTTGGATCAGAGAGGGCCACCCTTCTAGTTTCATGGATCCATTGCTTCCTTGTTCTTTAGTCAAAGCCTTTGTCTTTGCAACCTTCTTTATAATGGTTGCCTCTGAAAGTCCTGCAAAGTAGGTCACTGTATTTTCTATCTGGAAAAGGAGGACCCTGAAGCCCAGAAAGGGATATCCCTGCTGGGTCCTAGTGAGCAGAGCTGACACCTAACAATGCAACCCCTTTTCAGGATCAGAGGCTAATACAGCATTCTGCTTTGGTTACATTTGTTCACTTCCCGAGCGTGTGCACGAGCCTTCTAAATCAAATATGTCAGAGGGGCTTTGTAGTGAGTTGGAAGAGGCAAGGGCAGGCCTGGTGCTGAGCCAGCTCGGACCAGCTTCCTTGTTCCCTGAAACAAGTACCCACCTACTCTGAGCGGAGGGTTCATTTGTGAAGTGAGGATCATAACCTGTTTATAGGGCGGTGGAGTTTACTTAGAGTAATATAAGTGGCCAAGCATAGTGACAGCTATTATAACATTATTTATAAATCTCTTCTTCTAGTTTTTCCTGAATCTTCCCACTCATCTCTTATTTGTCTCAAATTCAAATCTAGAGCCTCCAAATGTGGTCTTTCAGGGGAAACATTAATTTAAACCATAGAAGACACAATGCCAGACTTTTGTTGCTTTTAATAACTTGATTTTTAGGATAGTATAAACTGTGCAAATCCTGAGGACGAGTGGATTGGAGGATGGTTATGTTGTTAGCAACTCAGCTTACTCAATGATGATGAGGAACCTCCCCAAACAATTTCAAAACATCAGCTATTATTCCCAGACACTTACCTGCCCTGTGACAACTGGCATTCTAAAATTTTTCTTTTTGTTATGGGCTGCAGTGTTTACAAAGGGCTGTTTCCCACTCTTGCTACGTTAGAGTTGATTCTATCTAGTCTGGATGAGACAGAGTGGAGGGCTGCCTCGGTAACTGCTTTCCCAGTGGTGCCCTAGAACTCAGGAGACAGGATGAGATGTTTGTTTTCCTCTATGAGCTTTCATTCGGCAAATTTGCATTTAATTTCTACTGTGGGCAAGACACAGTAGCTTAGCAAGGGGTCTATAAGCTCTTAATGCAGCCCAAGAAAGACGTCATTTCGTAAGTAACTGACTAAAGAATGGACTTGCACATGGTTCAGTTCTTCACTGTCTAAGCAATGACCTTGTGAGACACAGAAGAGCAATGCCTTCAAGTTGTACCTCCTTTCCCCTGCCCTGGAAATTAGTGAGCACCTCAATGCTGTAGATACCATTTCTGCTCTAGCAGTGGTCAAAGTCTTTCATTTTAAACTTGAAATTTCATTCCCCAGCCTGGCCATCGATTCCCTCAGCTAAACTTGACTCCTGAAGAACATTCAGCTGGTTAGAGAAACTAAATCTGTACTTAAAATATAAAAACTTGCCACCAGGACATAGACGGAGGGGAATGTTGTATGTCACAGGTCAAGCAGGCAGTTTTGCTAAAATGTGTATGAAAATTCAAACAAGTCCAGACATTCTTCACTCCCTTTCAATCCTCATCCCCAAATGGCGGAATGACACCTGTTTAGATATCTGAGCTCTACAGATTAAAAAAAAAAAAAAAATTGCAAATCTAACCAGCAAAGCCCTTCAGGCACTTTCCTGCTTCTCGCACCACGGAAAGGGTGACGTTGGAGGGCAGCACTGAGTCGGGGCTCCCGGAGTAAACCGCACGCGGGCCAGGGCTCCAGCATTTCTTCTGATTCATGGACTCGGCTGGCAGACTTGGCAAGAAGGTTGATCCCATTTTGATTATCTTGGTTCTAGAATATTTCTTAATTTAAGATTTCCATAACGGGGTAATTTATGTCTTCTCAAAGGTGATGCAGGATCTCTTTGGGGCAGGAATGTGGCAGCTGAAGATCTGAGGTTCAACGAGCCCTGGTAATAGAGATGACTGAGAAAACACATTTGTTCATGTGTAGAAAAGCTGTTCATTTTAGGGCCAGAAAACTAACTTCAAATGTTTGAGGTATGGCCATCAGTGGCTTGGGAAGGTCAATACAGGACAGGAATTAACATAGAAACAAAGCGTGAGAAATGCAGAGGGAGGAGAGATGCAGTGGCTCCTGACGGGGCTGGTGGCCCCTTGTCCCCAGGGCCTGTGGGTGATCCCGTGGACACTCAGGAGTGCTCCAGGTGAGCTGACCGCCTGCTGCCCATGTGTCTGTCTCAACCTCTCGGGACTACAGCTGCCCAGGGCTTTCCTTACTTGTGCTCTCTCTCTCTCTCTCTTTTTTTTTTTTTGTTTGAGACAGAGTCTCACTTTATCACCCTCGGTAGAGTGTCATGGCGTCACCCAGCTCACAGCAACCTCCAACTCCTGGGCTTAGGCGATTCTCTTGTCTCAGCCTCCCAAGTACCTGGGACTACAGGTGCCCACCACAATGCCCGGCTATTTTTCTGTTTTGCAGTTTGGCTGAGGCCGGGTTTGAACCTGCCACCTTTGGTATATGGGGCCAACACCCTACTCAATGAGCCACAGGTGCCGCCTTCTCTCTCTCTCTCTTCTTAAATTTTAGAGATAGGGTCTTACCTTGGGCCAGAGTGTGGTGTGACCCTATCATAGCTCACTGTAACCTTGAACCCCTCGGCTCAATCGATCTTCCTGCCTCAGCCTCATGAGCAGCTAGGTGTACAGGCCTGCACCATGCCTGGCTAATTTTTAATTGTTTTGTGTAGACAAAGTCTTGCTATGTTGCCCAGCCTGATCTTAAATTCCTGGCTTCAAGCAATCCTCCCACTTCAGTTTCCCAAAATGCCAGGATTACAGGCATGAGCCATCGTGCCTGGCCGCTCTCCCTCTCTTCAGGGTATTATTCGTTTCCTCTTAGCTATCTTAGCCACCTCATCCCACTTCCCCGTGGTTGGACTGCGGGGAGTCGGCCATCTTTCTAAATCTGCTGCTTCATCTAAGTACCACTATTTACCCAGGGTCACGCAGCATGCTGGGCTCTTGGCTTACATTTTTATCAATCCTGCAATATTGCAGCAGCTTTGGGGCCAAACAGATCTCCTTTCTTTTTTTTTTTTTTTGAGACAGAGCCTCAAGCTGTCACCCTGGACAGAGTGCTGTGGCATCACAGCTCACAGCAACCTTCAACTCCTGGGCTCAAGCAAGTCTCTTGCCTCCACCTCCCAAGTAGCTAGGACTATAGGCGCCCGCCACAATGCCCGGCCAGTTTTCAGTTGCAGCTGTCATTGTTGTTTGGCGGCCCGGGCTGGATTCGAACTCACCAGCTCAGGTGTATGTGGCTGGCGCCTTAGCCCGTTGAGCCACAGGCGCCGAGCCCAGATCTCCTTTCAAATCCCAGGTCATCTCTTGCTAAGAGTGTGACTTTGGGCAGCTTACTCAACCTCTCTGTGCTCCAGTCTCTCTGACTAAGGAAATAATGGTACTAGCAGTCCACCTCCTAAAGTCTGATGAGATTAAAATCAAAGTCTGTGTGTGTGGCAGGCACATTACTTAGGAATAAAATACTGTCATCTCTGCTCTCCAGATGAGGTAGCATCTGAGTTTAGGTGCCTGGTCCAAAGCTGCAGAGTTAATACCAAGCAGAGCCAAGACCTCAATCCAGTTCCATCTGGTTTAAATCCTGTACCGTCTCCTCAGTCCACCTTGCTGACTGACCATCTGTGACAAAACATATTTTTGTTTTCAGTTGAAGTCCAGTATGTCAAGTTCTTTGCCTTGTGATTCCGACCTTCTAATTTTTCAGTTTTCACTTGTGATTTACTTTATTCTGGACTCTCTGGTCTTACATGGGCTCGAATCAAAGATGTTGGCAAGGGATGAGGGCAGAATCTCTCCAGATAGCCTCATCTGGTGAGACACAGAATCCATTTAATCATAAACGTCTGAAAATGGCTGAGTCAACTGTGGTACTAGCTCTGGGAAAAAGTAACGGTGACATCAGATAAGTCTCTGTCCTTCTCTGGGTCTTGTTTGTCAAATGAGAAGTTTAGGAAAGCTCACCTATCTTTTCCAGTACTAATATGTCTTTACTACTTTCAAACTTTCACTACTATCATGTTTCTTAGCTGAAAAGAGAGAAATTTGCCTTGAAGTTATGTCTTAATCAGGAAGCCAAGTGCAATAATCATGGCCACAATCACTTAAATTAAAGTCAAATGCCATTTTAAAAAAAGTATAAGATAAACTTTCTCTTGTACAAAACTCATTGATAAATTAATTTCTCAGATATGTTAAATTCCCTTTCCCACATAACCCAACTTTGGGCAGAATCTAATATGTCCTTATTTAATTCAGAAAATACAACTTGAACTCCAATTTTAGAAACTTACAGAACACACAAAATTCATTTACCATTGAATATGCCTGCGTTTTCAGTTAACTCCCAGCTAACTCAAATTTGAGGAATTTGGTGAAGGCAACTCCGTATTGTAGAAAAAGTAGCCATCCCAACAGGATGCTCTTATTCCCCAAAACACTGTAGGTCCTGTGCCAAATTTTTGTTGTTTTCCTACAGCTTGACTTAGCTTCCTAATTAAAAGCAAAAAACCAAAACAAAAGTGATCGCAAGGCATGATTCCCATATGATTTCTTAAGTTTCTAAAAGACAAATTTATTGGACATCAACTTTCTGGGAAACAGCAACTTTTTCCATATGGAGACAAATTGGGAATATCCCACTTTGCGATTTTTTTTTTTAATTATTTGCTGGGAAAAGTAGATGTAATATATGTGTTTTTCTTGACTAATTGTCATTTGAACAAGATGAACTTTCAGTCTGCCAAGAAAAGCTTCTACTTTAAGTGCAGTTAAGTCAATATTTTTTATTTGATGACTAATTAGGGTCAGGGACTGTGAGACATTGGGATCTACAGGAAAGATAAGGCCACCCCCTGCTTCTAGAAAGGCAGCACAGCTGTCTGGGAGGTGGCACCTGTAAACACCCATGATACAGTGGTGACCAGCAGTATGTTACAGATGGTGGGAAATACATTCAGCCTGGGGAAGTCAGACTGGATCACCGAGGCAGGAACATTGAGTCCGAAAGGACGAGTAGGAGTTTGATAGTTTTGTAAGAGTAGGGCTTACAGAAAACCTGGGAAGAATGATTTACTCAAGGGGTATAGTCTATCAGGTAGTTTAAATGTTTACTTTCTAGACACAAGTATTCTTTCTTTTTTTTTGTTATTTAGACAGAGTCTCGCTTTGTCACCCACAGTAGAGAGCCACGGCATCATAGCTCATAGCAACCTTAAACTGTTAGGCTCAAGTGATTCTCTTGCCTTAGTCTCCCTAGTAGTTGGGACTACAGGTGCCTGCCACAATGCCTGGCTATTTGTTTGTTTGTTTGTTTGTTTAGCAGGCCCTGGCCGGGTTCTAACTCATCAGCACCCGAGCATGAGACTGGTGCCCTAACCACTGAGTTATGGACGCCTAGCCGACAAGTATTATTTCATTTAATTTTCACACTACCCTAAGAAGCAAGTACTATTACCCCCACTTTATAGAGGTGCTGACAGAAGTTCAGAGAGTTGATGTCACTTGCCCAAGATCTCCTGCTCAGTGGCAGACCTGAGATTCAAACCTGGTCAGTCTGATTCCAAACCCATCTGTCAACTGCTATGTCCTGGAAGCATTCTCATTCAGGAATTTCAAGGGGGAGAAATCAGCCATAAAGTGACAAGTGGTCAGCAAAACACAGGAATAAAATAAATGGAAAAAGATGATAAAAATACGTAACTCCTTCAGCTAACCATGTCCAGTTACACTACATCCATGTCCAGTGGAGGGTGTAGTTGTGGTCTGGGGAATGCCTCATTGACAAAGGACAGATTGTTTTGATGTGACTAAATTAACACCTTGTCATTGTATGGTAAATTCTGGCAAATTGGAGTTAACTGGGCCAGAGGGGTACCTGAGATGCTCTGTCCCATTGTTCTACAAGCAGTTTACAGATGTAGAAAAGGAGCCAGGTGGGTGGCACCTGTGGCTCAAAGGAGTAGGGTGCTGGCCCCATATGCCAGAGGTGGCCAAAAGCTGGAAAGAAAGAGAGAGAGAGAAAGAGAGCCAGGACTAAAGAAGAGTGGCCATGGGCAGCGCCTGTGGGTCATAAAGTAGGGCACTGACCCTGAAGGTGGCGGGGTTCAAACTCGGCCTTGACCAAACTGCAAAAATGGCTGAGCGTTGTGGCGGGCGCCTGTAGGCCCAGCTACTCAGGAGGCTGAGGCAAGAGAATCGCCTAAGCCCAGGAGTTGGAGGTTGCTGTGAGCTGTGTGACGCCACAGCACTCTACCCAGGGTGATAAAGTGAGACTCTGTCTACACACACACACACACACACACACAAAGAGTGGCCATGAATAATTATGTAAATGTTTCCATTCCAGTACAGCTAATTTCCGTAGGAATATAGAGCTTTTCTAAAGTAACTCTTCACTTGAAAACATGAATAAAGCAGTATAGTTGGAAAAGGATGGCATTTGGGGACTGGAGGCCCAGGTTAGCGCTTAGACCCAGTGCCGCGTGCTAAGCATCCATCACCTCCTGGTAGTGCCAGTCACGGCCCATGACCTAACAGGTCTTCACTCAGCAGTTGTCATTGTTTCCTCCTCCTTTTCAGTATGTGTATCCAGGGAACGTCTGTCATTATTATCTTAACTACTAGATATTGATTGAAACAAGAAGTAGGGTTAGAAAATTCTTGTCAAAAAAAGAAAATAGTTTTGAAATGTTTGACCCATGGGTTTAAGACGACAAAAATTATTTTTCTTTCGATTGGAAAAGAGATGTTGCAAAGTATGTTCTGTTCTTTGTTTTGACTGAAAATCCACACCTAGTGAGGGGAAATGTTAGGGCTTGAGAGAAATGCAGAAAAGGGTAAGGTCGTAGCACTAGTGATTACTTTGGTGTTTTGTTTTTGTTTTTACCAGGGGGCGGAGCAATTTAGAAAATGTACCCTTCTTATAATCCCAGAGGTTAGATTCGACTTGGGAAACTATTTTTTTTTTTTTGTAGAGACAGAGTCTCACTTTATCACCCTCGGTAGAGTGCCGTGGCGTCACACAGCTCACAGCAACCTCCAACTCCTGGGCTTAGGCGATTCTCTTGCCTGCCACAACACCCGGCTATTTTTCTGTTTTGCAGTTTGGCCGAGGCCGGGTTTGAACCCACCACCTTCGGTATGTGGGGCCGGCACCCTACTCACTGAGCCCCAGGCACCACCCGGGAAACTATTTTTAAATATAAAAATCAGCGAGTAAAGGGCCTATGAACTGCTGGCAGAGTGAAAAATAGATAATATAGTGAAATCCAGCTCCTAGAGACCAAAAGTTACTGCTACTCTTATTTGTCTAACTTGCTTGGTGGGACACCACTACTCAAGTTGAGTAGACCAATTTGAATTAGATTATTTGCATCTAATTTTCTTTTTTTTGAGACAAAGTCTCACTTTGTCATCCTTGGTAGAGTGCCATGCTATCATAGCTCACAGCAAACTCAAACTCTTAGGCTCAAGCAATTCTCTTGACTCAGTTTCCTGAGTACCTGGGAACTGCCCACCACAACGCCTGACTATTTTTAGAGACTGGGTCTCACTCTTGCTCAGGCTGGTCTTGAACTCTTGAGCTCAAGCAATTCACACTCTTCAGCCTCCCAGAGTGCTCGGATTACAGGCACGAGCCATTGTGCCCAGCAATTTGCATCTAAATTTTAATAGCATCAAAGGAAAAAATAAAGATTTAAAAACTAGATGAGAATATCCATTCTAGTTTCAGTATAATATTCCATAACACAATAAATAGACTTCCAGTGACCTCTGGAAAGGGGGAAGAGACACATTTAAATGGGAGGGAAAATTATTTTCAATCATCTGAAGTTTCAATATAAAATATATTTGACCCAAAATACCCTGGGATGTCTTATATCAGAAATTGGAGGTCATGTTATTTTAGCTATAATTTTAAAACACTACATTTAAGATAAGACTGAGGTCTTTAGATAGTCACACCCAAGAAATTGTGGCATAGTTTTTAAAGTGTCCTAACTTGCTTAAAATTTGTCTGTTTTGGTACATGTTTTATCAGATTGGAAAAAAAAAGCCAGGAAATATTTTCTTCCTAAAAATAGTTATCCCTCAAGAACAGCGGTTCTCAACCTGTGGGTCACAACCCATTTGGGGGTCAAATGGCCCTTTCACAGGGGTCGCCTAAATACATATTGCATATCAGATATTTACATTATAATTAATAACAGTAGCAAAGTTATAGTTATGAAGTAGCGACAAAAATAATTTTATGGTTGGGGGTCACCACAACATAAGGAACTGTATTAAAGGGTCGTGACATTAGGAAGGTTGAGAACCACTGCTCAAGAATGTCCCTTTAATTCTGAAGAAGAAAAACATGACCATGATTGTAGCTAAGAACTAATAAGCAAAATGCAAATTAAAACACCATCACAATCATAATTTTATTCCACAGTAAAATCTGGATGTGTAGATAAATTTTTCATGAGACAGACCAGGTGTGGTGGCTCATGCCTCTAATCCTAGCACTCTAGGAGGCCAAGGCAAATGGATCATCTGAGTTTAGGAGTTGGAGACCAGCCTGAGCAAGAGCAAGACTCCGTCTCTACTAAAAAATAGAAAAAAACAAATCAGGTATTGTGGTAGGCACCTGTAGTCCCAGCTACTCAGGAGGCCGAGGCAAGAGTATTGCTTGAGCTCAGGAGTTTGAGGTTGCGGTGAGTTCTGATGACATCAGGGCACTCTACCCTGGGTGACACAATGAAACTCAGTCTCAAAAAAAGAAAATGTTTGACAAACTGATACAACCTTTTTGGAAGGAAGTATGGAGAACTCTCAAAGAACTCAAGCTAGACCTCCCATTTGATCCTGCAATCCCATTACTAGGCATCTACCCAGAAGGAAACAAATCCCTTTATCATAAGGTCACTGCACTAGACTGTTTATTGCAGCTCAATTTACAATCGCCAAAATGTGGAAACAGCCTAAATGCCCACCAATCCAGGAATGGATTAACAAGCTATGGTATATGTACACTATGGAATACTCTTCAGCCATTAAAAAAAATGGAGACTTTACAGCCTTTGTATTAACCTGGATGGAAGTGGAACACATTATTCTTAGTAAAGCATCTCAAGAATGGAGAAGCATGAATCCCATGTACTCAAGTTTGATATGAGGACAATTAAT